>SJYC01032697.1:0-20264 GCA_006408675.1 Madoqua kirkii | reverse complement strand
ATGTTTTTCTTAAAAAAATACACCTCACTTTTTTTTTCTTGATAATAAAGATGATATACAAAAATCAAATGTGTATCATATCAGTTACCCAGAAGAACCTGGTCAAGATTTAGTTCTCTGAACTTTCAGAAAAAGACCCTCTGTATTTCAAACAAGTAAAAAAATCTGTCATTTTCACATGAAATTACATAATCAGTGTCCTTTGTAACTGTATAACACATTCAATAAAATCATAGAACAAACACTAAATGTATATACTTCATAGCAATAACATTCCAGAAAACATATCTGTATGAAGTCTATTCTGTTAAAAACATGAAAGAGCAAATAAATTTAACTACTACTACAAGGTATAATTCTAGAAGGACTGGTTAATTGCAGATTTGGGCAAATAAGCAATATCCAAAGTAACAAAAATTTAAAAAAATGAAAAAACAATATAAAAATGATACAGATGCCAAATAAGTTAAAAAAAAGGAAAATTAGAAAAAATTTCTTTCAAAATGTGTGCAAATTAGTTGATAAAGCACACAGAAACCATTAATCTAAATACTTTAGCTTTACAAAACTACAAAGTGAGCTTTAAGAATGATTATGAAACTGAACCAACCTTGTCAAAGCAAACAAGATTCAGCTGTCCACAGATGTTGATCCTCTGGGGACTGATACAGAAAATCCCCACTTTCTTCAGTCTTCTTTGGGCATACACAATGCCAGCGGTCATTGCAGCAGGAAGTGCAGGCGGCACAGTGATTGTAATGATATCAAGAGACTCGATGATTATATCCCCAATTTCAACCTACAGTTAACATAAAAATAAATGTCAGACCCCCTACTATTAAATATTTATTAATCCAATGAGTATTTCTTTAATTTTACATATACATTAAGCATATATATATTCATCTATTAGTTATTTATAATTTCCCCCCTTTAGAGATGTTGCAAAATAGAAAGCTCAATGAATCATCAGTGGGCTGTGAAATAAGAGCTATTATTTTTTTAAATTCCTACTTTAATAGCCCCATATACTTCATATACTACATACTTCAAAGTAAACACTTTTAGATACTGACTCTTACTAATATCAGAGTCTTTACAAGGGATAGAAAAAAGAAATCTGACAAGGTCCCTTAGAAATATCTTCAATTTAGTAATCACCAATAATTTTAATGCTGTATATACCAGATGTTAAAAAAAGAAAAAAGAATAAAGCTTTTGGTGAGTATGTGATCACTCCTCCCTTAAGTCACAAGAAAGCAAATAAAAGACCATCTAAACCTGATAAAAACTTTCTGCTATGATGGTGATGTACATTTGTACTTTCTAACATAACAGCTACAAGTCTCATACGGCTCGAAGTTAAATTAAGATTTCAATTTTCCAGTCTCGCTAGACACATCTCAAATCCTCAATAGCCACGTGATAATTAAGAATCAAACTCTATTAAGGGTTTCCCAAATACATACCTCATTTAAAATGTTATTGACAATAGTGTAGATAAACCCAATTGCAGCCACACCCACCAGACACAGTAGAAATAAGTAGGCATCTCTGTAGAGTTTAAAATCAGTTGGTTTGGGATACAATATGGAGCGAACAAGCTGTCCTTTGGAAGTACTAAATCCTTTTTTTTAAAAAAAAGGAAAGAAGAAAATGATTCTATAGTAACTCTATAAGAAAACGAAATTATCTCTCAAAATAGAATCTCGTTTTAAACATGCAATAAGCATCAATGTGCTAAACCATGCAAGGAAAGATTAAGTATTTTCTACCTGTTCTAACTACTATGGCTTTGACAAGTTCTCCAGTGTAGAAACGAGTCTGAATAAAGTTGTCCCACAAAACAAAGTATGTCGTCTATGTGTTTCTGGACTATATAATTCATCTCTCGTTCCTTTCGTGTCCACTGAAGGATTTGGCAAATTAGTTTTTGTCACTGGAACACTTTCTCCTTTAAAAAAAAAATTCATAAATTAAAGCATAGAAATCAGTATCAAACACACAAATCTTGAGTTGTTACATTTACTAAATGTTAAATACTGTTGACAACAGTTATTAAAAGTTCTCAAATGTGAATAATACAGCTTAATCAGCCTTTCATCTTCCAATTTCCTTACCCAGAAATAGCAAATCTTGTCTTCTACAATATTTCTCGAAAGTCATCTGAAGGTGATCACTTGGAAATAATTACATCAAGTTTCATAAGAAGACAAGGCTGCTGTCACCACCACAGCACCTGTTCTGTGATCACCACAGCACCCCTGAGAACTAACCTGGGAAGCACTCTGCAACCCCAAGAACACACAGCATGTGAAGATCCAGTCCTAACCGCCCTCACCTCCCAACAACCCCCCTCCCCCCCACACACACAAAGAGAACAGACATCTGAGCAAACAGGAGTATGGTAATCCTCTAACAGTAACAAACAAATCACGTTACTGCTACAACGTTATGCTCTGTAGCATCCACACTTATTTTGTCAAGAGCACCAAGTGTGCAGGAAAGTTTATGTGCATGAATGTGTTTTAAGACACTCTTAATAGTTCAAAAATGTATTCTATAAGAATCACTTTCTTGCCAGATTGACTGACAATTAAAAGAGTCATATGATAAAAAGGTATACAGCTCCACCTCTAGATTCTGAATTTCAAATGGGACGTTAATTTGAAGTCTGTTTCTCCCCAATTTAACAAAAATATCAACTGTCTTATTCCTACATTTTTCACATCAAAGTGATCAGCAATAAATATGCTGTGAGAAAGAACTTTTTTCCTAGTCCCTTTCTATAAAGCATTTCCTCCTGTCAGAAGAATGCACAGAAGCTGGACAAGAGATGTGAGCACCAGCATTAGCTTTAGTATTACAGCTGAGTATAATGCAGGATTTGGTTCCCTCAAAAAAAAGAACAAAAAAACTTCAATATCTATTACATGACGTTTGTCAGTAAAGGATACAAACTGCATAGTTAATGCTGATACAAGCTTAATCAGTAACTACTTAGTCCTAATATCATTATAAGCAACTCAGCTGGTTTCTACTCATTTAGTTTACCTGTTAACATGCTTTCATTTACAATGCAAGTACCACTAATAAGCACTGCATCACAAGGCATGACTGTCCCATTTAATGGAATGACCATGACATCTCCCGGCACAAGGTCTGTAGAAAAGATCTCTTCTATTTCTGAATTTAAGGAAAGAAAAAGAAAGAAAGGTCTGAAAAGAGTATTCTTTAACTTGTAATAAAAATACAACAAACTAAAGATCTATCCAAAGGTCACCTGATCTCAGTAAGACATAAAAAATATAATGGAGTTAAATAAGAAAATTCCAGTAGATGAAGAATACTGACAAATAAAATTACTATTCCTTAAGCTAACAGAGCACAGTGTCTATAATGTGTCAGCTAGTTTGTCCCACGATAGTACGCCAAGTGCACACAGTTAATGCCAAGCCCCCTCTAAGCTAACAGATGGGTGGATTTCAATAGTGGATGGTCAACCTTAGCTATCAGCCCTGTGAGCTAAACAGGCAGTAAGGCCACCCAGGACACCCCCTGCAACAGGTACATAACGTCAGATTTCTATAATCCCTTGGAAACAGAGAAAAGCACTGAAATTTTAACACTTTCTTTTCTAACAGCATTCCTTTCCTTATGGCTACTATTTATAATCCATATTGTCTTCTCAATATTCCTAAAAGAGTTCCAAAATATCTCAGATATTATTTCAAATAAATGTATAAAATAAAACTATCATATACAGTTCATTATTTCCTTAGAAATTTATGTATTATATCCAAGTTAGTTAAACACTTCTTTCAAGATTTTCTCAAGTAAAAGGTGGCTTTATATTTGGGCATTCTATCTTCCCCTCTCCTAGATTTTACTAAACTATGCTTAGAAGAGACTTACACTAGTTTCTAAGGAAAGATGGATGAGGAGAAAACTAGTTTGTGATATTGGCCCTTAGGACAAATATTCTTTTCTTTCAAAAAAAAAAGGTATAAGTAGTTTACTAAGCTAAGAGCAAAGAATTCTAAAGTTATTTTGTACGTATTAAGTATAATACTCTTCATTTCTTAATATGATCCTTTATTTAAAAAACCTGACTCAATACCCTCATGCCACTTAAAATTCTAACCCTTAAGTATATGGGGAAACTAAGTATCAATGATCTGTTGGACTATTGAGGGGGTAAGGAAGAAATACATTGAGAGATGCCCAGCATCTTGGGCAGTGGCAGAGTGGGAAGGGGAGGAACACCAATAAACCAAACATCTTAAGACTGCAGCTAGGAAAGGTGATATTATCAGCTAAAGTAGCAAGTGACCAAGAAGCACAAAGAAGAAAACAACCTGCTAGGCTAACTTGGGTTCACACTTGGATGGGATACCAAGTCGAAGAGAATGCAGACTGATTTGGTTTTCCTGATAAATCAGAGGCTGCTGTCTCCAAGAACCATGATGCTGAGCTGCCTCCCCTGTATCCTTAATCTCTTCCGTATCTCACTGGACAAACCAATGTGTCCAAAACATTATCCTTCCCTACAATTCTGCTTCTCCTCCAGTGTTACCTATTTAATTAAATGACACCAACATCCATCCCCCGCCAGCCTAACACCACTCTATTAGCAAATCTTGTTCAATGCCCACATTTAAGTATCTTTCAATGCCATCTCTCCACCCTCCATCTCCACAACCCTCACACTGATTCATTTCATGCTTTCAATATTACTTCCTTCTAAGTAAGTCTGAACATGCAATCAGAAGGATTTTTTCAAATAGGCAAATATGATCATAATCACTCTCCTGCTTAAAACCCTTCAATGTCTTTCCACTGCCTTTTGGGAGAGTCCAAATTCCTTCACAAGCCTTAAAGACAGTCTACCCTCTAATGCTGCATCTGTCACACTGAATTTCTTCCAGTTATTGCAATGAACAAATGAACTCTCTTTAATTTCCAGGTCTTTGGGTCACTAGAACCCTCTTATTTCCCTCTTTCAGTTCAGTTCAGTTGCTCAGTCGTGTCCGACTCTTTGTGACCCCATGAATTGCAGCACATCAGGCCTTCCTGTCCATCAGCAACTCCCGGAGTTCACTCAGACTCATGTCCATTGAGTCGGTGATGCCATCCAGCCATCTCATCCTCGGTCATCCCCTTCTCATCCTGCCCCCGATCCCTCCCAGCATCAGAGTCTTTTCCAGTGAGTCAACTCTTCTCATGAGGTGGCCAAAGTACTGGAGTTTCAGCTTTAGCATCATTCCTTCCAAAGAACACTCAGGGCTCATCTCCTTTAGAATGAACTGGTTGGATCTCCTTGTAGTCCAAGGGACTCTCAAGAGTCTTCTCCAACACCACAGTTCAAAAGCATCGATTCTTTGGCGCTCAGCCTTCTTCACAGTCCAACTCTCACATCACCCCTGCCTTATCACTTTCTCACCTATACTTTATCTGGCTAATTCAATCACTTAAAATATACCTGTTCAAAGCAGCCATCCTATATTAGAAGGATGTCTATATAGAAGACACCTATATTAAATGAGCTCTAATATCTAAGTTCCCTGAACGCTCCCTATCATTTATCACACTTCATTGTTCTGTTTATCATCTGTCTTTCCAACTAGACTGAAGTTCAATGATGGCAAGGGCTATGTCCATCCTGAGAGCCTTAGTACAGTGGCTGTCATATTACAGAAAAGAAAATTTCACATAAATGAATGAACTTGATACGGAGACAGGACTATAAATCCAAACACACATTTTTGTTTCTTATGGAACTACGTGTATATGCATAATATACTGGGCTTGCTTCACACATTAGTGCACAGTGGATATCTTTTTCTATTTATTTTTGAAGAGTAAACTGAAGTACTTACCTTCATTTACTCTGCAAACTGAAACTCTCACAGTACTGTGAGCGGCCACCATGTCATGTAACATAATATATTGCTGAATCAGAGGAAAAAAATTTTGACCTCATTAATATAAACTCACTCTTCAATCTATTAGAAAGCAAGGGTAATATTAAACTAAGATAAGCTAATATATAGTGGTAAAGAACCCAACTGAAATGCAGGAGATGCAAGACTCGGGTTCGATACCTGGGTCAGGAACATCCCCTGGAGGAGGAAATGGCAACCCATTCCAGTATTCTTGCCTGGATGATCCCATGGATAGGAGTCTGGTGGGCTACAGTCCATGGGGCGCAAAGAGTCAGATATGACTGAAGTGACTTAGCACACAAGCTAATATAATAAACACATATTACTCTACCTTTAAAAAAGTCAAGACCAAAAGATTCAAAGATCATTCAATGTTTCAGCCTCAAGCAAAATAAGAAACACTTTAACAAGACAGCCCTAAAAATAGGAGATTCAGTCCTCCAGTATTCCAGTCTAAGATAAGCGACTAGAGACCCCTACAGTCCCAAACCAATCAAGTGATCCTCTGACTTTAAAAAGCACCTGCCTTCCCCCACCTCAAAGAGGGCAAAGGAGTACATATTCACATAACTAAAAGAAAAACTGTAACAAGAACGTGCTTTATACCAAATATCATTTTGCACACCTTATGTGTTATTACAAAGTACAAATACAGTTGTGAAAACCATAATAAATTGGACTCACCTTTCTAATGGCATACAGGGAGCTTATAATTGATACTACAGACATAATCACAATGGCTATAGCATAGTAATAGTATTCATCTGTGCACCAGAGTATAACACTGAACAACTGGAAAATGTAAAATGGGTTGAGAACCTAAAAAGCAAAATTTTTAAGTCAAATTGAATGAGATATTTAAAATCACACAGATTTAAGAAATAACAAGATATTAACAGGATAAGCTCTATAGTACCCAGGGCCAACATGTAACCAACAACCCAAAGAGTAGAGCAAGACACTACCTTTTTAGAAAAGAATCATTAAACTACTAGAATTTGACTAAATAAGTTTAACTGAAATTGAGAGCATCCAGTTAAGATTGATACCAATCCCAAATACAGATTCAACTAGAAACAGCTAAAATGTGTAAATTTAGCTGTTCACTTTGCCTTAGCAATAAAACACATTTACTTTCAATAATTACTGTGCTGTAAAAGAGTACAAAATGTTTAACCAAATTAACATTTACTTATTTTGAACCTGAAACACTAATTTACTTGTAAGTTAAAAGTTCACTGAAGTCCAAAGAGAAGACAAATATGAGATAAGTTACACGGCTTTGCTTTCTCTAAGGAAATAAATAAGGATTAAAACCTGAATGGGAAGAAAAAAGATAAGGAGTCCTGCTAAACACAAGAAGCAGAAAAGACCTACAAAAAATAAAACCCAAAACAATTAGTGACAGAACCACCCACAGTGATAATTACCTTAAATATAAATGGATTAAATGCACCAACCAAAAAAACGTAGGCTGGCTGGGTGGATGAAAACATGTGCATGTGTGCACTTCCACACTTACTATTTTAGTGACTTAAAAAAAAATTGAATGAGGTTTGAAATTTCTAATCCAATTCTGAGAATATAAATACTAAAAAAAAAAAACAAAACAAAAAAACCCCCAGGAAATTAACATGTGACACAGTATTATTAACAAAAGCACAGATTTTGTTCAAATTTCATAAAATTTTATGCTATTGTTCATTCTTTTGTTTTCATATCTTATTCAAGAATCCATATTGTATTTAGCTGCACTAAGCAGCTTCAGTTGCATGCAACAAATTCTGATAAATTCTCTTTTCATTTTTATTCTATTACAATGGCTTCTTACATACACCCATCATTTAAACATGGACATTCAATTTCCAAATACATGAGACCTTCAAAGTATCTTTGATATTAATTTCTCATTTTAAATCCTTTCTTTTCTGCAATCACTTTCTGAGGTTTTTCAGTCTTTTAACTTTATTGAGGCTTTTAATGGCTTAGTCAAAGATCTCTAATGGTAAATGTCACATAGCACTTCAAAGTATGTGTGTGATTTTCAAGTATATTTTGATACTGATTTATAACATAATTCCACAGTGATAAAGAGAACAGACTGTGTGATTTCAATACCTTTAGACCATGAAATTTTTCCACCTTGTTTTAGGTCCCTGGATATGTTCCAGTGTCTTCTGGTTTATAGTCTTTGGGAACTTGTATAGAAACTGTATCCTGCTGTTATGTGAAACTTCTTTAAATCTTAATTATTACTATGTTGAATTGGTTCATACTGCTTTTTAGATCTACTACATCCTGCTACTTTTCTGTTCTATTAATTTTTGAGTTTGATATTGAAACTCCAATTAAAAACCTTAAAAAATAATTATAATGTATAGTGGAACTATATGTAACCTTCTGCATTTTCCAAGTCTCCTATAAATGTGTTATCATACTTTCATAATCTAAAAAAATTTAAAAGATGTTTGCATTTGATTTAGCCAATAAAAAACAATTGACAGGTTTACTTCAAAAAAAAAAAGAGGAGTAATACAATTTTATAGTATTTTTATCAATTCCATTAATAATCTCCAATATCTTAAAATTGATGTTTCTGTACTTTTCAAAGCACTTTTACATACATAATTCTATTTTACTTCAAAATCAAATGAGGCCATTAAAGGATTTACTACAATTTTACCAATACAACAGCAGCAGGAAGAAAGGTCTTCTAATGATCGGAGCTAGTTACTGATGGAGTCATGTTACAAGCCAGTCTAATTCCAACTCCTTACATGTTGCTGTGCTCTAAAGCTCCATTACATAGCTACTCTCAAGAAATGATGGAAGGCAATCTAACTTCTACTCAAAGTATTGACCCAGTACAGCTAATTCTGATCTTTAGCCCCAAATCAGAAAGAAGACTGGAGAGCCTAACTCTCCTAGGCAAAGCCACTTTCTTTACATGCCACAGTGCTTTACTTACACCTCCTCGATGGCTCTTACAAACTGAAGTCACTAAGCAACTACTGACATGTACTCCCCCTAGGCTAAAGTGCAAACTCCTCACTGTCACTCATCATGTTATGTTTTTATTGCAAACATCTGGCATGACGCCTAGTCACTAAGAGTGTAACACATGAAAAAAACATGATAAGTTATTTTTAGAATCGGGGGGAGGGGGGAAGACAGAGCTACACATCTGCAAAATAGGCCAAGGTTGAGATGCACAACTTCCTGAGAATAAGAAAAAAATCTACAGACAAGAAAAGCAAAAAAATCAGACAAAATAAAAAAGTAATCATGCCCCCAAATTACTGATCTACTGGAGAAAGATCTTTCTGACCTTCCAAGTAAAAAGCAAAGAGAAGTTAAGAAACGAAAAAACAAGAATATCTTCTTATTACTTAAATACTGGCTCTTTTCAATTGACAAACCTATTGATCACAAATGTTAAGACAGGTACAATTGTCTTACCTCCTTAACCAGGAGCTTAAAAACTGAAGGCACTTTCACAGCAATTTCATTTACTCCAAAAGCAATTTTCTATAACAGGAAAATATAAAAACAATAATATTACATTATACTGTATTATAACAGTACAATTTACGGAAGGCAATGCATTAGATAAGGCTCAAAACACCAACTGCTCCTAAATTCTGGAACTTAAACATTCGTTTTTCCTAACAGTTGTCTTCTACAATTTAAATTCTCTATCTAAAGTATTTAAATCAACATAGTCAATATTGGATAACTACAGTTATTATTTTATCTTTTGTGTGACAAGCACCTCTCCCACTAATCTACAATAAACCTTATTAGCAAAATATTTTCTTTTCCACCCATAAACACAATACAGTTCAACAATTCTGAACTGCAATTAATTTTTTCAAGAGACTACATTAAGTAATTTGAGGTGTCCTATACTATTTTTCTAATAAGAATACTGCACTAAAAACGTTTATTTCAAAACAGTATACATTTGGTGCCTTTTTTTTAATGCTTAAGAAAAGTTGCTTAAAACCTTCCACTTAAATTCCTTATAATAGTACTTTCTAGATGATAAATTAATTCTCCTGTTCTATGAAGCAGAAGTCTGATTGAATGAATTTACATTGCAACCCTTTGAAAGAACATGCTACAGGAGTACAAGAAAATTCCTAATTTGAAAACGGCATTATCTTTACAATACATAAAACACTAGTATACTTTTATACCTTAGCAAAGAGTAACACTATAAAAAAGATATTGTCTCCCAATTTACAAATTTTCATTTTAGTAAATCTGAGCTCATGCTTACAATTCCCAGTATTTCAGTAAATCAAAGATGCTATCAATTATAAGACATTCCATGATTTTATGTACTATCAAGAAAGATTAAAATGCTGTCAAGTAAAGGGTGACACTTCACCCACTGTATGACACACCCTCCTTATAGAGATGTTAAAATGTAGGAAAGTGTGCACCTTAGAAATGATGAAATACAGAATAGTTTCAGGGACATTCATTTCAAAATCAGCTTCAACACTTTTATAATTCTTAAACTGAAGAGTCTCACCCAAATAAAATATCAGTAAGCTGCCAAATACTATGTTATAATATTTAAATAACTGTTAACATTACAACTATATGGTAAAAGGGTAAACTATATATACTACTTTATTTCGGAATTTTGATAATAGATCTAACTTTAGTTGGATAAAGATTACCTGTAGGCATGCATCCCCTTTGTCAGTCCTGCACTATGCTTTTCATAAATTGACGTACAAGAAACACCTTCATCCAGTCCCCTAAATAAATCCAAAGTTTTTACTTTAAACAAAGTTTAAAATATCCAAATTTCTTAATGCCTTAATCAGAATTTTTTCTCTATTTCTGATTTTAAAGTGTGATTCCCTTACAAATAGAAACCCCTAACAAAAACTGAGACAATGGATGAGAATTTTTAAATCTTTACTTCCTAAGATAAACAGTAATGAAAGGCCTAAATCTCAAATGTGGCAACTTCTAAGCTATACAATGTATCAATCACAGGATAAGATTATATAACAATACTATTATCCTTTAAGTCTGTGCCAAAGCTGTAACAGTTAATAACCAAAAATATTAAAGGTAAAGTATGACTAACTTGAGCATTTCAAACTTTGCTTTTTATCGAGTTTCCCTTCTTAAATGTTGGAAGCTTCACACTAGTAAGTCCTACTCAGTTATTTTTCTTTCTACAAAAAGCATCAATCTGAATTCTCTCATCTAAGGAGAAGTGAAGAATCCATCTAAGTCACAGGCAATGTCTAAAATCTGTAATGATTAAAACTGGGATTCGACTAACATACCTGCTTTCCTCTCAAGGCTTATTTTAACTGAGATACTATTCCCAAAAACTCTGTAGAGACTCTAACATATCATTTAACTCCAATCTTTTTCTACTTTTTCCAAAAGAAAAAACTAAGCTCCCTAATTAACTGCTATCATTGGAATAAGTTTAAATCCTACAAGTTGCTATGGTTGGCAAAGGCTACACAGCAAACAAGTTTGCTATTTTCCCCCAGGGCACTCCAAGTCAAAATTTTTTTAAGAACAAAATGACAGTTCACTGGCAGTATTCTCTAAAAAATAAGCAATGGTTTTTAACTAGGAATGGTCTTCACAACTAGGAGGTGGAACTCTTCTGCTCCATTCCATAATATTCCAATTCTTCAGGAATACTAGCAATACTATTTAGGAATTATCTAATTCTTTAGGAAATGTCTGAGGGGAAAAGTCCAAGCATGAATATTTTAAATGTTCATAAGGTGATTCTCTTTTCACTGCTAATATTAAGAATTCCTTTGCCACTCTCAAGCAAGGATACTTAATGGGTATTTATGATAATCACTTTAACAGCAATAAAAATAGAATCCTAAAGGAGTTCCCTGGTGGCCTAATGGTTAGGGTTTGGGGCTTTCACTGCCATGACCCAGGTTCAATCCTTGGTGAGGGAAGTGAGACCCCACTAGTTGTATGGTGCAACCAAAAATAAATAAATAAAATCCTAGTAAATTCAGTCCTGATGTAACTTGGAAGTCTCCATAAAAATCAAATTTTAAGGAATTATTCCAATCTGTCCTACCCAAGGCTTAACACATTTGACCATATCCCATCTTTATCCACATATGAAAGTTAAATTTAATGTTTGTCTATTACTCCATCCCTTAGGTATTGAATACAAATGGATGAAACCATCAGCAAATTGAGAGGTGATAATTCAGATACTCTGGCAGGCTAAGAGGTATATTCAAAATTTACTCTGAGATGAATCTTCAAAAAGAAAAGGACTTGGACTAGATTTTGGGAGCATGGTGTTTCTAACTTTTGTGTCAATTTTGCCAGGATACAACTTGCAGATGGGGTTTATTCTAAACTGATTACTGAGTATTACTAACTATTCAAACACCACCAGGGAGTTATTAAAATTAAGTGAAGGGGAATCTTCCATCTTATATAACACTAAAATGAATTATTTTCTATCTAAAACATAATCAAGACACTCATACAATCCAAACAAAAGAAGAATACTTACTTTAAGAAATCAAAATTGTGAAGGGTATCATTCCAAAAGTATTTCATACTATGGTGGGTGAAACAGCGAATCTGTAGAACATATAAAAAGGTTACATCAAAAAGCATTATCATCACTTTTAATAATTAAGTCTACTAACACAAATTTAGAGTATAACTATTAAATTAAAGCAATCACATGTGACATAATCCATTTCTTCTAGTAAATATTTAAACTGTTTACATATAGTGATAAACAGGTATTTTATATGCATATAGTTTTATCTTAAAAATAAGTACAAAATTATAGACTATCTACAGTAGCATAAAATGTAACAATTTCAGTTTTTAAAGAAACACTGAGAATAAGATCACAATACCTGTTGTGATTGAGGCTGTGAGCATTTATTCATCTCAAGCCTATTCTCTTCAGCCAGATTTTCAGTTAAGTGAACTGCATGGCCATTTGAAACTTTATTAACCAGAGATTTTGAACTTGAAAATGGGGGAGTTTCTAGAGAAAGGAAGCGAATTTTTGCACAAAACCACGTTCTGAATTCATCCTTCAAAGAGAAAGGAATAAGGTAAAGAGTCAATTATACATTACATAATCATATATACAGTTTTCATTTTTCACATATTATTTATTAACTCTAATCTCTAAATAGGAAGTGTCACTTTCTACTCACTAAATGTTAAACCATTTCATGAAGATGCATAAATTCAAACATAAAGTGTTCTTGATCGCTTACCATTTTATATACGTCATTCTTTACTGATAGAGGATCTCATAAAAGATTATGAGTAATTTCTTGATTTAATCCATCTACATACTGAGACTAGGTATTAAAGCCTCTTATAAAATGCTTCTAAGTAGAATTACAAAAGAAAACCTGGGGAGCAGCAGCACTGCATAGTAGAAGAGATCTGGGATACAGTCCTTTCAGGTAACCTTGACAGACCAGCCATCTATCTAATCTGTCAGTGCATCAAGAGCTATAAAAGAGGGTAGACTTGACAATGCAGTAGAGCTAGGTTCCATTCCTGGGTCAGGAAGATCTCCGGGAGAAGGGAATGGCTACCCACCCAATATTCTTGCCTGAAGAATCCATGGACAGAGGAGAGCCTAGTGGACTACAGTTCATGGGTTCATGAGGGGTCAGACATGACTGAGTGACTAACACTTTTGCTTTTTTTTTTTCACTTTCAAGATTCATTTAAACTCAAATCACTGGGATATTAGTCACTTGGAACACAGATGCTTTAGAAATACCAGGATTAGTGTTTCTCATTGTATCCTAGCAATGATGTTCTCATCGTATTTTATTTTGAACAGAATACACATAAACACATCATTTTACCCCACAAATAATCCACTGCAAGTAATGATGTGGACTTACAGTAGTCCTCAGCAGCACCACATCACAGTCTTTGATTGCAGCTCTCACACAGGTCACCTTCACCCGCCACTCGGGCATCCAATAGAGGAGCAGGAGAAGAAAGCCGCCGGTACACACCACTCCAAGAGAAACGATGGCAAGCTTCCAGCGACACAAATTATAGCCATAAATCTCCTGCATGGACACAGTGATTAATAATCACATATCAAATGTTATGAGAGTTCCAACATAACAACCCTATCTTTCCCCTACATATACCACCAAGAAAGAGTTGAGTTTTACTAAGCTGATTTTAAACTTTCTTATAAAGGAAAAATTAGAAATTTTGCATTTAGAACTATATATAAGCATTAGCTAACATAACTTCTTAAGTTATATCAAATAAAAAAACATTTTCCTCTGAGTTTAAACAGTTCACAAGTGAAATAGGAAGCACACTAGAACCATACAAGAACCATACTAATACCAGAAGTATTACACAATCCCAATTCAAAAACACAGCCAGAAGGAAAAAAAAACACACTGACTTAGCTGCTGTTTTATTGTATTTTATTTTAGTGTTTTTTTTAATGTACTTTTCAACTTCCGTAGAAAAATAAACTCACACTTCACAAGTAAATTGTAAAAGCTGGTTACCATTTCATCTTCCTGACCCTGGTTGATAATCTTTCTTTCTTCTTTGTCCATATCTACAGTGGTTAGAAAGCTCGTGTGCTTCAGAACAATTGAAGATAACTGAGGAAAAGAGGAACAAACATCTTAGTAGATTACAGTATCTTATAGTAATTGCATACTATCAGACTTCTTGTTTGGATAAAAGTTTAACTGATATTTAAATAATCACTAAAGTGCTAACTGATTCTCATAACATTTTCAACGGTATGCCAATTCTTGAAACTGAATGACTTACTATCATAAAACTTGATATATTTCACTAAATAATTTATACTAACACTAGCCCTGCTGCAAAGTCATTTAAATTCTAAGAGAAATTACAGAATTTTCCTTTCTCACTCTCCAGACTCATCTACTGAGCACCTATCACATGGATGGCAATCCCTGGCCAAGAGTCAATCTCTAATGCACGTGGACCCCTACTGGAGACCACCCTGATTCCAAGTCCACTGAGTAATCTTATTGTTCCTGACTACTCATGATGCTCATTTCTAGGAGAAACTTTATTGAGCTCATTGACAAAAAAATTTCTCCTGTATTAAAAAACAGATTAAATTCAAACATTAAAGAGAGCTGCAGAATGTAAAACAATGCAGGTTTTCTTGCCTTTTTTGGGGGGGATTCTGGAAAATATATATATTTATTTGGGAAAATGCACTTATCTATTACTGCTTTAGTAAGTTAATATTCTTAAAGCTCTATGTGGCAATAACAGATAAAACCCACATAAACAAAATCTTCTTAGAGTTCACAGTAATTTTCAAGAATGTAAAAAGGTCTGAGCCCTGAGGTGGATGAGTTTGAGAGCCACTGCTTTAGACGTGGTTGACCTCTGCGGAACACAGTGCAAATGTTACCTCCCTCATTCCAGATGCCCTGCCTCCACTCAGCTACCTGGTGGATAGCACAATCCTGACACATGGCTGGTACTCAAAAAATACTTCCTGAGTGATCTGAAAAGAATTTAGCTATATAATGTTTATCTGATATCAATTAATAGCAAAGTGAACCAACTGCAGATTTCAACTTAACCCCCCACATCAGACTAATGAAATCTCCTGATTTATGTCATTAAGAAAATGACCAATAAAAAACACCGATGTGTCCTGAATGGGCACTCAAAGTTTCTCTACCTTGTGGTAGCCCTGAAGACAGGGCCAGAAGTTAAGTAGAGTCAGGGCTTTCCACAGAAATAAAATGCAAGAATTTGATGACAAACACAGACACAGACACACACACAATATACACTGGACTTGGTGCCATCCTGGAAAAGAAGCCTCAGAGTTATCCTGTTTTTCAGAGGAAAACAAGTCACATTATCATACAAAACCTTTTAGGTAATTTAGTGACAATTTCTTCTCACACTGGGGTGTGTTGCAGCCCTAAAAAAGTACAGTACTAGAGTCATCCCACCAATGTAAGCTTGTCCCATCAAATCAATATGACCTGAGGTAGCAGTTGTTCTCAAGGGATATACACGTGATGCCATAGATTACAAGCAGAATGAGCAAATCTAACCTTTCCGTGCAGAAAAGGTCAGCTGTTGCTGCCTGAGCCTGTAAGGTTTAGTCCAATCCTGCAAGGTTTCAAATGTACACATGCCTACCTTCAAAGCATAAGGCAAAGGAACTCTGCTCTGACACTGTCCCCACTAAAGAATCCAATCTGGCGTTCTTACCCTTTAATCTGTGCTCCTTCCTTAAATCCTGGCCTGAATCTCAGGATCATCACTCAGAATTTCCCAGAGTCATTTTTAACAACCAAAACATATAATTCTGACCCCTACTTCCCAGCCCCACCTGAAATATGCTTCTTGAGGGGAAGAACTTATTCAAATACTTAAATGGAAGAGAGTTCTGCTTCCAACCAAGATGTAAAAACACAGAGCAGACTAGCCATCCTAACTACTGGATGGGCCAGAAAGTTCATTTGGGTTTTTCCTGTAAGATATTATGGAAAACCCCAATGAACTTTTTTGCCAACCCAATAAAATAACAAAATTAATAAAATATCTAAAACTATATAGTTTTCAAGGAACTGGCGTCAACCAAAGTTGTTGTTGTTTAGGCATTCAGACAAGTCCAAGTCTTTGCGAAACCATGAACTGCAGCACGCCAGACTTCCCTGTCCTTCACCATCTCCTGGACCTTGCTCAAACTCATGTCCGTCGAATCGGTGATACCATCCAACCATCTCATCCTCTGTCATTTCCTTCTCCTCCCGCCTTCAATCTTTCCCAGCATCAGGGTCTTTTCAAATGAGTCAGCTCTTGTCATCAAGTGGCCAAAGTACTAGAGCTTCAGTTTCAGCATCAGTCCTTCCAATGAATACTCAGAGTTGATTTCCTTTAGAATTGACTGGTTCTATCTCCTTGCAGTCCAAAGGACTCTCAAGAGTCTTCTCCAATACCACAGTTCAAAAGCATCAACTCTTCAGTCAGCTTTCTTCATGGTCCAACTATCACATCCATATATGACTACTGGAAAAACCATAGCTCTGACTAGACGGACCTTTGTCAGCAAAGTAATGTCTCTGCTTTTTCATACACTGTCTAGGTTTGTCATAGCTTTTCTTCTAAGGAGCAAACATCTTTTATTTTATGGCTGCAGTCACTGTCTGCAGTGATTTTGGAGCCCAAAAAAAAAAACGCTGTCACTTTCAACTGTGTCACCGTTTCTTTCAACTGTTGACAATTGTTTCACTCAATGGAAGAAACTGATATAAAAATGAGAAGTATTTAGGTGAGCTCTATAATTGTCCCAGTTTACAAACTGAGTAATTACAGGATGCCACATACAAAAAAAGGTGAGATGAAGAGATGAAGCTGAGTCTACGGACATGCCAAAGTGACTGGGTTTGCAGGGCAGATTACCAGAGAAGAGGTGTGTGCAGAGAATGAACACTAAAAATTTGCAAAGTGGGGATTCTTCTCAAGTCATCAACTGAATACTGATCAGCATTTCTGTGTGAGCAAACTACCAAGACCAGGAGAAAGCCATTCAAAAGGTTTTAGGGGGAAGTATCTATCAGGTTCAGACGAGGGAAGAATACTGTTCCCACCAACCACAGTGGAAAACCTCATTTGTTGCATGGAATCAGGAGGACTCAGAGGATTTTGCTTCAGTGGGCTTCCCTGGTAGCTCAGTTGGTAAAGAATCCGCCTGCAACGCGGGAGACCTGGCTGGGAAGATCCCCTCGAGAATGAAAACACTACCCACTCCAGTTTTCTCACCTGGAGAATTCCATGGAGTCACAAACAGTCAGATTGAGAGTCTGACTTTTCTCAGAAAGTCGTGACTAAGCGACTTTCACTTTGCTTCAGTAGTAGGTTCAAATTAGCCCCAAACTAAAAGCTGCGCTGGTCCTGCCAAACAAAACTTCTAGGACTTGAAAGAATAAAATTGTTTCCAAGTAAATGCTTCAGGGAACACAGTCCAAGGAGATTTACAGGAATGCAAACTCTCTAGTTACCATGTCTGCTATCCAATTGAAACTTCACAGTCTACAAAGCACCAAAAAGAGACATCCCATAATGAGAAAAATCAATGGACCAAAGAGGACCCAGAACTGACAGAGACAACAGAACTGGTAGACAAGGCATTAAAACAACTGCTGTAACTGCAGTCCACATGTTCAAAAAACAAGAGGGAAGACTAATCACGTGAAGCAGACACATGAGAGATATAAAAAATAACCAAACTGAACACAAAATAAAAAGTATAATGTCTGAGATGAAAACTAGATGGAATTAACAGCAAATTAGATATTACAGGGGGAAAAAATCAATGAACTTGAAGACAAAGTAACAGAAATATCCAAAATAAAAAACTGAGAGGAAAAAATAGACTAAGAAGGGGGAAAAAAGCTAGCATAACAGCATCAGTAAGCTGTGAAACAACCTCAAGTACTCTGATATGCATATAAGGTAGAAAGGAACAAAAAATATGTAATTCCATAATGGCCCCCAAATTTCCAGATTATATGAAAAGCTATAAACCCACAGATCCAAGAGGTTCAACCAACACTAAGCAAAAACATTAAGAAATTACATCAAGGCATGTCATCATCAAACTGCTCAAAATTGTGATGAAAATAAATTTTTAAAGACGTTAAATTTCTTGCTAAAAACAATGCAGGTAAAAAGACAGAGCAAGATCTTTGAGGTATTAAGAAAAAGAAACTATGAAGAGAATTCTATACTCAGCAAAAATATATCTTCCAAAATCAAAGTTGAACTAAGTCTTTCTCCAATATAAAAGCTGGTAAAAATTCACTAACAGCAAACCTACACTATAAAAAGCTAAAGGAAGTCCTCAGACACAGGGGGTAAAAAAGACAACTGACGGTAATACAGATCTCTACAAAGGACTGAAGAACACCAGAAATGGTAACTATGTGGCTAATTATATACAACAACGGCACAAAGAACACTGAGAAATGAAAGCACTCTCTTATAAGGTTCTTAAGAAAGCAGGAAAAGAACCACCAGGAATACCCAGTGTAAGCAATTAAGAGAAAGACTAAAATTAGAGAAGAAATAAATGAAATTAAAGAAAAAAAGCTGGTTCTTTGACACTAATAAAATTATCATTTCTAGTTCCATGTGGGGGCAGGGGGGGCACAAATTATCAATATTATGTCTATTGCAGGAGACATTGCTTTAGATTATGCAGATATCAGAAGGAGAATCAAGGAACCAACAAGCAACTTTATATAAACATACCAACTTTTTTGCAGGTCTGAACTTACTTCCAAAAAACATTTTTTTTTTTTAAATTATTATGGACCAGGGAATGGCCATGAGTTGATAACTGCTAAAACTCACTTAAAGGCTGAGTGATGGTCCATTAGGGTTCATTATACTAATTATTCTACTCTTTAATAATCATACTATTCTATTCTTTCTACTTTTTAATATGTATAAAAGATGGATTGGGAGTTTGGGATTAGAAGATACCATCAGATATACAATGGATAAACAACAAAGACCTACTGTATAACACAGGGAACTATATCCAATATCTTGTGATAAACCATAATGGAAAAGAATGTAAAAAAGAATGTGTGTGTGTGTGTGTGAATAACTGAATCACTTTGCTATACAGCAGAAATTAACACAACATTGTAAATCAATCATACTTGAATAAAATATATATTTTTTTAAAAAGCCACCCATCTGAGGTGAAAATAGAAGAAAAATTTCAAGAGAACAGTCATTCTTGGCACCAAGGGATAAGATTCTGAGGACTCTGCCTCTGAGTCCCAAATCTACTGATTCAACATATTATGTATCAGGTATTATCCATAAACTCTTACTCCTGGGTTTTAAATCTAATCCTTCTTCACTCTCGTCTTTTATCCATTGCCTACAAATATAGATGCACTTCCTCACTTACATTTTTCAACACAGAATATACTTGTAAATGAACATGCTTTTACAATTTTAGAAAAAGAATTATCATTAAAAATCATGTTTTCATTAATTTCATATACACATTAGTCTAAGATAACTACATTTTCATCTCATATGACCACAGCAAAAATATTTAAATGAGCTATTACATAATGCATTGCTTAGAACAATCTGAATTCCCACTTGTTTAAACATAATTCTTGACCATATTACCTCATTACTCATCTTACAAGTATTATTTCTCTGAAATTTAACTTACTTTTTAAGGCAAAGTTCTTATGTCTTACTAAGTTTTACCAAAGTTGAAATAGT
>SJYC01032694.1:0-75845 GCA_006408675.1 Madoqua kirkii | reverse complement strand
CAGCCATCTCATCCTCTGTTGTCCCTTTCTCCTCCTGCCCCCAATCCCTCCCAGCATCAGAGTTTTTTCTAATGAGTCAACTCTTTGCAAAGTGGCCAAAGTACTGGAGTTTCAGCTTTAGCATCATTCCTTCCAAAGAAATCCCAGGGCTGATCTCCTTCAGAATGGACTGGTTGGATCTCCTTGCAGTCCAAGGGACTCTCAAGAGTCTTCTCCAACACCACAGCTCAAAAGCATCAATTCTTCGGTGCTCAGCCTTCTTCACAGTCCAACTCTCACATCCATACATGACCACAGGAAAAACCATACCCTTGACTAGACGGACTTTAGTTGGCAAAGTAATGTCTCTGCTTTTGAATATGCTATCTAGGTTGGTCATAAGTTTTCTTCCAAGGAGTAAGCTTAGTTTGCAGCTATTGATGCCTACTCCATGTCAGGTCCAGACTTCCCTGGTGGCTCAGATGGTAATAGTGTTTGCCTACAATGTGGGAGACCTAGGTTCAATCCCTGGGTCAGGAAGATCCCCCTGGAGAAGGAAATGGCAACCCACTCCAGTACTCTTGCCTGGAGAATCCCATGGATGGATGAAGGAGCCTGGTAGGCTACAGTCCATGGGGTCCCAAAGAGTCAGACCCGACTGAGAGACTTCACTTTCACTTCCCATGTCAGGTCCTGTGCTGGTTCTGAGAAAACAGAGATAGACAGGTCATCATTCTTCTTCCAGGAGATCACAGCTTGTGTACGGCTTTCTCCTTCCTGAGCCTCAGTTTCTTATCTGTAGAGGGAGCAGGAGGGAGTGGAAGTTCTCAGAGGGCTCTTCCAAGGTCAGTGCTCTGCGATGGTAACAGGCTTGATATCAGACACCTTTTGTTCGATCTCATTCACTAAACTCCACTCACACACTGCCTCGTGGGGCCGGGATGCCGGCTTGCCATCAGCATCCTGCCCTTGAGTTGCTCAGGGTCAAGTAGAGCAGAAACACATGTGAGCTGGCAAACAGGCCAATACATGTCCAGAGCCTTGTGGAAAAGTGGAGGAGGGAACAGATAGCTTTGTTCATGGATGCTGATTGTGAAGCTGGAGGTTTCCCAAGAAGTTTCATGGGTTCTGTCCTCCTAGATCCCCCAGAAAATCCCAGCCTGATTCCAGCCAACTGTTGTAATCCTTTAAAAGGACAAACAAAGGATTGGAAAGCATTTTCTATCTCTTGGAACTCTGTTTCTGACTCACCTATGGGGAACTGTGTAGAAAAATAGGCTGAGTCTGCACTGAGGTTCTTGATTTTGAGTACCAGGGAACATGCCACCACTTAAAGGCAAAGTGTTTTTCAATGCTGTTGACATTTTAAGAGAGATATTTCTTGTTGGATGCTGGAGAGTACGCCAATGTTGTTTCTAAGAACAGGAGAGGGTGTGGGATAGGAGTATCAAGCTCGATTATGTGGCATATGGGCCTCTCAAGGCAGAAGGAAGGGTCAAAATGACATCCCAAATATTGTCCTAAGGATGCTGTGTCCGTAGTTCTGTCTCAGGCTACCCACGGGAATTCTAACTCGAGCTGATTTATCCCCATAGGTCCTGGGAGTTCCTGGCTATCTTGGTTTGGGTCCCCCCAGAAACAAGGTGTATTGGTGAGGATTCAATCAGAGAAGAGGGGCTGCCACCAGGAAGAAATCAGATGACCATGTTCATCTCTTAGTAGGGTTTTCCTGAACCCCAACTAACACTTTAATACTAAACTGTTCTGATTTTTCTTCCTGTAGGATATATATCTACACTTAAGAGATTTGTTACAAAGACTGAATTTTACACACTGTGGGATTCTCTGTAAGTTCCAGTCATATTGCCTGATATTGGAGGTTGATGTCTCGAGGGCAGGCATCTGGGAAGGGAAAGATGGATGAAAAGGGAGGGAGGTCAAGGACAAGCTGGAGCCTACACCCCTGAGCTGGAACCCTGCAAGGATGCCATGAAATCGGGGTATGGGGGGTGGTCTTCTTTTCAGAACTAAACACATCCTCCTGACCTGACCATCAGAGACGTGAAGATCCAGGGAGCCGATCCCAGGAAACATCAGTGAGGGGTGAAGGTGAGGAAGAGGAACTGGGAAGGAAGAATCCAGCCCAAGTGATCCCCCAGAGAGTGATCCCCCAGGAACTCTGGGAGGTAGCTTGAACATGGCTTTTGGAATTACCTCTGGGCTGAGGAAGCTGGGGAATTGTCTCTGATGGTGGTTGAGAGTTGCTTCCATCCAGAGAGAAGGCATTTGGGCAGGAAGTTTCAGGTGTTCACCTTTGCAGGCTTTGGAGGGCAGCACGGACGTGGAGGGCAGGGCTGAAAGGATTCCCTCTACATGGGGGCATCACTTATATGATCTCAGCTACCAAGTCCACTGTCTTCTCGAGCTCTTGCTTCGGCTACAGTGCTGGCGACTCCTTCGGTGTCCTGTGGTCACTTGAAGTGGACAGAGTGACCGCCACATCCACTGTGGTTGCTTTACAATGTGGTCCTGAAAGTGGGGCTGACCTGGGTTCACTCTCCAGAGATTTGAGGGTAAGAGTTGATTGTGTCTTAATTCATCTTGTCTGGC
This sequence comes from Madoqua kirkii, assembly GCA_006408675.1. NCBI lineage: Eukaryota > Metazoa > Chordata > Mammalia > Artiodactyla > Bovidae > Madoqua > Madoqua kirkii. The sequence goes on along the minus strand of SJYC01032694.1, from coordinate 73,256 downwards.
TGTCTCCTGGATTCAGCTGAGCGTGTCCCAGGAGACATCTGCCAGTTGACTGCTATTTTCTGAACCAGACCTCTTTTCTGACCGACAGGTTTGTGAGGACTAAGGCTGTGCTCTACGTGGCAGACCTGGGCTCCACTCCATTCAGGCCCAGCAGGACCACAACTCAGCTGAGACCCGGGGCCTCAGAGCTCCCAGGATCTCTGCCTCTCAGAGCTAGAAGGGGCCAGCCTAGTCAACTCACCTGGGTGGCTGCTCCTTCAGCAGGGGTCTCTTCATAAGCAGTTGGGAAATCTCTTTTGCAAGTGACTTTGAACCTGTTTCAAATCCTCGCATTGACCTGACATGCCCTCCAAGAGAGAAGAGCATGGACTTCAGACTTGGATAACCTGGGCTTGAATTCTAGCTCACCTGTTATGTGACTCTGGGAAAATACTTAACCTAGGTGTCCCACTTCTTTACTGAAAAAAGAGGATAATAAAACATATTTTTCAGGATTGTTGTCCAGATGAAATGTGTTAATATACACAGAACACTTAGCACAGTTTCTTGGACATAGTAACTATCCACTAAGTAGTGATGATGACAATTGTTGTGGTCGTTGTTATTGTTAATGTCAAGGCCGTTTGCCTCCAGTGTAGGGGCAGTTGGTCATGCTGTCTGTATAAGTCTGTCTAATTCAAGGGTTTGATTTTAGGAAGCTCACTGTGACTGTACATCTAAGCCCTACTTCCAGCCCTGCCAGTATCAGTAATAAAATCAATTCTTTGATCTCTACCTATCTTCCTCTTTTGTATTTTATTTAGTTAGTTCAGATCCTGAATGGGGAAACCAGAAGTATTTATTGGGCCTATTCAAACCCCAATAATATTCAGTATGAACATGATGAAAGATTCAAAGAGGAAAAAAATTACCCACAGTTGTGTCACCTGGAGGTAGCCTTCTTAAGCTTTTTCTATGTGTGTGTATATATATTTTTAACCAAAGCTGTATTAGGTTGTAGGTTTTATATGTACTTTTTCACTGAAAGATGGAATGAATTCCTTTTCAATAAATATTTTTTTGATATGATTTTTAATGGCTGAATGTTTTTCAATTGTCAGAGTCTTCTACAATTTAGTGAACCAGTCTGCGGCTGGCAGTGTGCCATGTACTCTCTGTTTGCCCTCAAATTCACTCTTCAACCTCAGGGAGCTCTCTGAACTTCCATGGACCCATCAACGGGCTGCTGTGCCCTAGAGTGCTGAGGGTACCCAGCACGGACGAACGCAGAGCAGAGCGCATGTGCGGATTCCGAGGGCGGCCTGGGCTACGCCAGGCGCATGCGTGCTAAGTGGCTTCAGGCCCGGCAAACTCTCCTAAACCTGCCTGTTAGGGTAGGAAGGGGAAGATCTTAACCCAGGGATCAAACCCAGTTCTCGCACACTGCAGGCGGATTCTTTACCAACTGAGCTATCAGGGAAAAACCTGAGAAGAGGACAGGGTCCAGCAAAAAAAAGAAAAAAAAAAAAAAGGCAGTATTATTTAGACATACTTTCTCCATTTAGAACCAAAAGGAGTGAGGAGGGGGGAAAAGGCCATGGGAAAAAACTTCCAAATACTGTCCCACACCTTATCATGTTTAATCGTCACAGCTAGCCTGTGAGGTAGGTAACATGATTGGTTCCTACTTTACAACTAAGACTAAAGTTCAGACAGTAAAGTATTTGCCCAGAGTTTCACAGCTAATGAGTCACAAGCTTGGACTAGAAGCTGTACGTGACTCCTGACCGCAAGTTTCCCCTCTCTGCATGAATCCTGAATGTTTTAAATGTTTGGAGTCTGAAGGAAGGTTGCCCGGGTGTGGTGGGCCAGGCTCTTGGCAATTCTAAGGCCAGGCTGCCCAAGAACCCAGGGAGAGGGGACAGTGAAGGCTGTGAGCAGAAGAGCAACTCTTGCTCAGAGTCTGTGAGGGCTGCCACCTGAGGCCCCCAGAGGCCCTTGCACCCACCGCCAGCCCCGACCTTACCTCTCCTGGTCCCCGCATGGCCCTGTGCTCCGCCCGCCCCTGTATCTCTGCAGGTGCTCTTTCCTCTTCCCAGGATGCTCTCTCTACCTAGCATCCCTTGTGGGTATTTTCTGTCCCTGAAGGAGAAATAGAAATGCTCTCCTCCTCCACAAAGCCTGTCTTGACCCCCTTCCTCTGAATCGCTTTGACTTCTATGTGGAAGTGAACCACGAACCCCACAGGAGCCTCTGGCAGAGCCCTTCCCCCTGGCTTCAACAGCAGCAGCTTGCCCTTAGAGGGTGTGCAGCTGTTTGTCAAATCACATCAGAAGTAAGGAGTTTTGCCTTTTGACATTGCCCCCTGCATTCCAAGAGTGGGGAGTCGGGGCTCAGGTTCTATTCAAGAGACAGAAGCTCTTCTAGGGAGCCTGTCCACCAAAACACACACACACACACACACACACACACACACACACACCAGCTGCAGTCCTAGCACTGTGTGTACACAACTTTCATGATGTTTTCCCCTGACCCTCATAATAGTCCCTCACATCCTTCCCCACCTCTCCATCCCGCTAGGTATCAGTTGGCTCTTGCCGTGTAACAAAACACAGCAGAAGCTAGCAGCTTAAAATGAAAATGTGTGAGTTTTCATGATTCTGTAGATTGATTGGTTTCAGACGAGTGGCTCTACTTCCCGTACTATGACAGAGGTCACTCCTGTAGCTGCGTCCCATTGCCCAAGATGGTTGGTAGTCTGTTTTGAGCTTCTCTATGTGGCTGCTGACCTCCAGAGGGAAAAACGCTGACTCTCACAATCACAGGAATTAAAGCAAATCACAGGTCTACCCAGATTTAGGGGAAGGGGAAACCAGTCTCCACGTCTCGACGCGAAGGGCAGCTAAGCACAGAGGGAGGGGAGGAATTGTCGGAGGCCACGTTTGGAGACTAGCTCCCCTCCCCTCCTCTGCCTCAGGCTTGGCTTCATCCTGAACAGTCTCCTAACTGTTCCATCGCTGCTGTCCCTTCTGTACTTCATTCTTTAACCAGAGGGATCACTCTAGGATACAAATCTCAGCACATGACGGTGTCACTCTCCTTCTGTGGTGGCTCCCACTGCTGTAGACTTAAGGTCAGGATCTTTAGCCTATTAGACTCCTCTCCCAGGTGGTACCCTGGAAGCCTCAGAGGTTGTTAATTTCTTCTCGATTAAGCCTCACCCTTGGAGTGCGAAGTCAAGTGGACCTTAGGAAGCAACTCACAGAACAAAGCTAGTGGAGGTGATGGAATTCCAGCTGAGCTATTTCAAATCCTAAAAGATGATGCTGTGAAAGTGCTGCACTCAATATGCCAGCACATTTGGAAAACTCAGCAGTAGCCACAGGACTGGAAAAGGTCAGTTTTCATTCCAGTCCCAAAGAAAGACAATGCTAAAGAATGTTCAAGTTCAGTTCAGTTCAGTTCAGTTCACTTGTTCAGTCATGTCCAACTCTTTGCAACCCCATGAATCAAAGCACGCCAGGCCTCCCTGTTCATTACCATCTCCCGGAGTTCACTCAGACTCACGTCCATCGAGTCCGTGATGCCATCCAGCCATCTCATCCTCGGTCGTCCCCTTCTCCTCCTGCCCCCAATCCCTCCCAGCATCAGAGTCTTTTCCAATGAGTCAACTCTTCTCATGAGGTGGCTAAAGTACTGGAGCTTCAGCTTCAGCATAATTCCTTCCAAAGAAGTCCCAGGGTTGATCTCCTTCATGACCCAGATAATCATGATGATGTGATCACTAATCTAGAGCCAGACATCTTGGAATCTGAAGTCAAGTGGGCCTTAGAAAGCATCACTATGAACAAAGCTAGTGGAGGTGATGGAATTCCAGTTGAGCTGTTTCAAGTCCTGAAAGATGATGCTGTGAAAGTGCTACACTCAATATGCCAGCACATTTGGAAAACTCAGCAGTGGCCACAGGACTGGAAAAGATCAGTTTTCATTTCAATCCCAAAGAAAGGCAATGCCAAAGAATGCTCAAACTACCACACAATTGCACTCATCTCACACGCTAGTAAAGTAAAGCTCAAAATTCTGCAAGCTAGGCTTCAGCAATATGTGAACTGTGAACTCCTTGATGTTCAAGCTGGTTTTAGAAAAGGCAGAAGAACCAGAGATCAAATCGCCAAAACCCACTGGATCATGGAAAAGGCAAAAGAGTTCCAGAAAACATCTACTTCTGATTTATTGACTATGCCAAAGCCTTTGACTGTGTGGATCACAATAAACTGTGGACAATTCTGAAAGAGATGGGAATACCAGACCACCTGACCTGCCTCTTGAGAAATCTGTATGCAGGTCAAGAAGCAACAGTTCGAACTGGACATGGAACAACAGACTGGTTCCAAATAGGAAAAGGAGTACCTCAAGGCTGTATATTGTCACTCTGCTTATTTAACTTATATGCAGAGTACATCATGAGAAACGCTGGACTGGAAGAAACACAAGCTGGAATCAAGATTGCCAGGAGAAATATCAGTAACCTCAGATATGCAGATGATACCACCCTTATGGCAGAAAGTGAAGAAGAGCTAAAAAGCCTCTTGATGATAGTGGAAGAGAAGAGTGAAAAAGTTGGCTTAAAGCTCAACATTCAGAAAATGAAGATCATGGCATCTGGTCCTATCACTTCATGGGAAATAGATGGGGAAACAGTGGAAACAGTGTCAGACTTTATTTTTTTGGGCTAATCACTGCAGATGGTGACTGCAGCCATGAAATTAGAAGATGCTTACTCCTTGGAAGAAAAGTTATGACCAACCTAGATAGTTATATTCAAAAGCAGAGACATTACTTTGCCGACTAAGGTCCATCTAGTCAAGGCTATGGTTTTTCCTGTGGTCATGTATGGATGTGAGAGTTGGACTGTGAAGAAGGCTGAGCGCTGAAGAATTGATGCTTTTGAGCTGTGGTGTTCGAGAAGACTCTTGAGAGTCCCTTGGACTGCAAGGAGATCCAACCAATCCATTCTGAAGGAGATCAACCCTGGGATTTCCTTAGAAGGAATGATGCTAAAGCTGAAGCTCCAGTACTTCGGCCACCTCATGAGAAGAATGTTCAAACTACCACACAATTGCACTTATTTCACATGCTAGCATGGTAATGGTCAAAATTCTTGAAGCTAGGCTTCAACAGTATGTGAATCAAGAACTTCCTGATGTACAAGCTGGATTTAGAAAAGGCAGAGGAGCCAGAGATCAAATTGCCAACATCTGTTGGATCATTGAAAAAGCAAGAGAATTTCAGAAAAATATCTATTTCTGTTTCATTGACTACACTAAATCTTTGACGGTGTGGATCACAACAAACTGGAAAATTCTTCAAGAGATGGGAATACTAGACCACCTTGACTGCCTCCTGAGAAATCCATATGCAGGTCAAGAAGCAACAGTTAGAACCGGGCAAGTGAAAAAGTTGGCTTAAAGCTCAACATTCAGAAAATGAAGATCATGGCATCTGGTCCTATCACTTCATGGGAAGTAGATGGGGAAACAGTGGAAACAGTGTCAGACTTTATTTTTTTGGGCTAATCACTGCAGATGGTGACTGCAGCCATGAAATTAGAAGATGCTTACTCCTTGGAAGAAAAGTTATGACCAACCTAGATAGTTATATTCAAAAGCAGAGACATTACTTTGCCGACTAAGGTCCATCTAGTCAAGGCTATGGTTTTTCCTGTGGTCATGTATGGATGTGAGAGTTGGACTGTGAAGAAGGCTGAGCGCTGAAGAATTGATGCTTTTGAGCTGTGGTGTTCGAGAAGACTCTTGAGAGTCCCTTGGACTGCAAGGAGATCCAACCAATCCATTCTGAAGGAGATCAACCCTGGGATTTCCTTAGAAGGAATGATGCTAAAGCTGAAGCTCCAGTACTTCGGCCACCTCATGAGAAGAATGTTCAAACTACCACACAATTGCACTTATTTCACATGCTAGCATGGTAATGGTCAAAATTCTTGAAGCTAGGCTTCAACAGTATGTGAATCAAGAACTTCCTGATGTACAAGCTGGATTTAGAAAAGGCAGAGGAGCCAGAGATCAAATTGCCAACATCTGTTGGATCATTGAAAAAGCAAGAGAATTTCAGAAAAATATCTATTTCTGTTTCATTGACTACACTAAATCTTTGACGGTGTGGATCACAACAAACTGGAAAATTCTTCAAGAGATGGGAATACTAGACCACCTTGACTGCCTCCTGAGAAATCCATATGCAGGTCAAGAAGCAACAGTTAGAACCGGGCATGGAACAATGGACTGGTTCCAAATTAGGAGAGGAGTACATCAAAGTCTATATATTGTCACCCTACTTATTTAACTTATATGCAGAGTACATCATGCAAAATGCCAGGCTGGATGAAGCACAAACTGGAATCAAGATTGCAGGGAGAAGCATCAATAACCTCGATATGCAGATGACACCACCCTTATGGCAGAAAGCAAAGAGGAAATAAAGAGCCTCTTGATGAAGGTGGAAGACGAGAGTGAAAAAGCTGGCTTGAAACTCAACACTCAAAAAAAGATCATGGCATCCAGTCTCATCACTTCATGGCAAATAGATGGTGAAACAATGGAAACAGTGACAGAACTTATTTTCCTGGGCTCCAGAATGACTGCAGATGGTGACTGCAGCCATGAAATTAAAAGATGCTTGCTCCTTGGAAGAAAAGCTATGACAAACCTAGTTTAGTTCATTTCAGTTCAGTTGCTCAGTCATGTCTGACTCTGTGATCCCATGGACTGCGGCACACCAGGCTACAATGTCCATCACCAACTCCTGAAGCTTGCTCAGACTCATGTCCATTGAGTTGGTGATGCCATCAAAACATCTCATCCTCTGTCGTCCCCTTCTCCACCTGCCTTCAATCGTTCCCAGCATCAGAATCTTTTATAATGAGTTGGCTCTTCTCATCAAGTGGCCAAAGTATTGGAGCTTCAGCTTCATCATCAGTCCTTCCAATGAATATTCAGGACTGATTTCTTTTAGGATTGACTGGTTTGATCTCTTTGCTGTCCAAGGACTCTCAAGAGTCTTCTCCAACACCACAGTTTGAAAGCATCAATTTTTTGGTGCTCAGCTTTCTTTATGGTCCAACTCTTACATCCATACACGACTCCTGGAAAAACCATGGGTCAAAGGACTATATGGATCTTTGCCAGCAAACTAACATTTCTGCTTTTTTAATATGCTTCATAGGTTGGTTCATAGCTTTTCTTCCAAGGAGCAAGTGTCTTTTAATTTCATGTCTGCAGTCACCATCTGCAGTGATTTTGGAGCCCAAAGAAACCTAGACAACATTGGACTCTGAAAAGACCCTGATCCTGGGAAAGACTGAAGGCAGGAGGAGAAGGGGATGACAGAGGACAAGATGGTTCGATGGCATCACTGACTCAATGGACATGAATTTGAGCAAGCTCTGGGGGATGTTGAGGGACAGGGATGCCTGGCATGCTGTAGCCCATGGGGTTGCCAAGAGTTGGACATGATTAAGTGACCGAACAACAACAGTAATTATATATTAATGGAACTATGGTAGTTATCTGAGCAAGTGTCAGGATTCTCCTATCAAACTGTACCCCTGCAGGGCAGGGACCATACATCAGTCCTTCCAATGAATATTCAGGACTGATTTCTTTTAGGATTGACTGGTTTGATCTCTTTGCTGTCCAAGGACTCTCAAGAGTCTTCTCCAACACCACAGTTTGAAAGCATCAATTTTTTGGTGCTCAGCTTTCTTTATGGTCCAACTCTTACATCCATACACGACTCCTGGAAAAACCATGGGTCAAAGGACTATATGGATCTTTGCCAGCAAACTAACATTTCTGCTTTTTTAATATGCTTCATAGGTTGGTTCATAGCTTTTCTTCCAAGGAGCAAGTGTCTTTTAATTTCATGTCTGCAGTCACCATCTGCAGTGATTTTGGAGCCCAAAGAAACCTAGACAACATTGGACTCTGAAAAGACCCTGATCCTGGGAAAGACTGAAGGCAGGAGGAGAAGGGGATGACAGAGGACAAGATGGTTCGATGGCATCACTGACTCAATGGACATGAATTTGAGCAAGCTCTGGGGGATGTTGAGGGACAGGGATGCCTGGCATGCTGTAGCCCATGGGGTTGCCAAGAGTTGGACATGATTAAGTGACCGAACAACAACAGTAATTATATATTAATGGAACTATGGTAGTTATCTGAGCAAGTGTCAGGATTCTCCTATCAAACTGTACCCCTGCAGGGCAGGGACCATTCCACTCATCTTGCCTCAGACTAGGCATCCATAAATATCTGTTTAGTAATGAGTTTTATCCCTATAGGAAGAGATGAGGAAGGTGAGGCTAGAGGGGTCTGAGGGTTTGCCCAAGTCATGCTGCAGAATTGGAATTTGAACTTGAATCTATTTGAACTCCAAGATCAGTTCTTTCCTCACACATATCAGTTAGGTTACTTTCAGCTACGAGAAATAGAAGACTTGACCCAAAAATGTTTAGGCAAGGTAGATAGTTTAATGATTCATAGTAAGAAACCTGGAGTTAGGGCAATTTCAAGATTGATTATTTCTGTCCTCTACTGACCTCACCAGGGACTCAAGTTCTTGTTGTGTCTTCTCAGCTGTTTTCCTCATGGTCACAAGATAGCTGCAGGTGCTCTGGGCATCTCTCTTTAAGATCAAAGATCTTAGAAGTCCTCCAGCAGACCACCTCCTCCCCCTTCATATGTCGGAGTCTAGAATTACATTCTACCCTATTCCTAAACAGTCATTGGCTGGAGAGATAGAAAGGCTTCAACTGGCTTAGCCAAATCAAAATATACTTGTATGAGTTTGTAAATTCCTGATACCAAGAAGAAAACAGGACTTCTGTAAGCAGGGAGGGGAGAATGACATCAGGTGGTCAACCACACAGAATGCCACACCATACCCAGACCTGCTATGCTTCCAAGGAAGGCTCAGAGCTATGAGAAAGAGAAAATGTTGCCACAGTTAAAGCTCTTTACCAGCTTTCCTGCTTTCTTTCTGTGTCCAGGGAGGCTTGGTTTGGCCTGGCCAAGGGGACTGGGCTGCAGCTCCCCTGAACATACCTCCTGGGTACAAAGGGAGGAAGACACTTTTCTGTCTTGGGCCTAAACATCTTTAAGAATAAAATCTTCATTTCTCTTCATTCTGCCCCGCAGTCTTGGAGGTCACAGTTTTCTCTAACCTTCCTTATCTTCTCTGGCTTACACACTTGTCAAGTGAGGATTTTGCTTCCCTTTTCTGCTCAGATAACAGGTGATATGTGAGGGGTTGGCATCTTTAAGAGTGATTAGTTCCGGTTTTATGTGAATATATTTTAAGGATTTCAAGATTAAACTTTTCCTCCTTCCACGTAATTCACTTTGGAGAGGCAGCTTCATGCTGATTTTATTTCGTGGTGAACTCCGTCTTGTACACAGATCCTTACAGCCTCTAGGACCATGTTCGATCTTCCCAGGAGGCAGTGAACAGTACTGGTTAAAAGCTCAGTCTCTAGTTTCAGATCTGAACTCAATTCCCAATGCTCTCACTTGTTACCTGTGTGACTTTGGACAAACTGCTTCAGCTCTCTGACCCTGAGACTCTGCCAAGGGGTCCACTGATGGCCTTCGCCTCATTGTGTTGTGAGGAGTGAATGAGTCACCACGAAGTACCATTCCTCCTTAGTGTTACTGAAGGTGGTTTTCTCAGTTGGGGCTTCCCTGGAGGCTCATACAGTAAAGAAAGTGCCTGTAATTCAGGAGACATGGGGTTCAATCCCTGGGTTGGGAAGATCGCTTGGGGAAGGAAATGGCAACCCATTCCAGTGTTCTTGCCGGGAAATCCCATGAACAGAGGAGCCTGGGGTCACAAAGAGTCAGACACATCTGAGTGGCTAACACAGCCAAGGAAGGGAGGCAGCTTTTAAGGACAAGAGCTCCTCCTCCTTTCCTTCTCTCGTTCTTCTACTTTCTCTCTTCATTAAATATTTATTGATCTCTATTACGAATGAGACACTGCTTGGGGTTAGGAATACAGTACAGAGAAGACAAGACAATGCCATCTCTGCACTCCTGAAGCTTGTAGTCTATCGAGGAAGACATCTATAACAAATGAATTTACGAACAAGGGCAATAAAGGTTCCATGAAGAAAGGTAGGCATCATAAAAGGTAAAATGCAGAGCTCATCTGGGACCCAGGGTGGGTGAGTGGCGATTAGGTAAAGCCGCATAAGACTAATGGTATTTATTTATTTATTTGGCCATGCCAGCTGTGATGTGCAGGGCCTTTGATCTTCATTGAGACATTTGGGATCTTTAGTTGAGGCATGCCAACTCTTAGTTGTGGCATGTGGAGTTTAGTTCCCTGACTAGGGATTGAACCTGGGTCCCCTGCACTGGGAGTGCAGAGCGTTCGCCACTGGACCACCAGGGAAGCCCCAGGGCTAGTGATGTTTAAGCTGAGGCTTGAAGGATTGCAGAAGTTAGTGGGGATTTGGGGAAAGTGTTTTAGGCCGAGGGAACAGCATGCGCAAAAGTCCAGAGGTGAGAGAGTGGAGAATGTTAAACTAAGTGAAAGAAATCCAGTATGGCTCTAATGGAGCAAGACTCAGTCAGGGAGAGAGAGTTCTGTGCGTCATGAAGGAGTTCAATTTTTTCTAAAGTGATGAGGATCTTTGAAAGGGTTTTAAATAGGAAAGCAATCAGGTGTGCATTCCAAAAATCTCCTAGTTGCCTCATAGAGAACAGAGGAAGTGAGTGGTAGTGATAAGGGGAGGAAAGGAGAGAAGTTAGGTGGCTGTTACAGCGGTTCGGGTGGGAGATGATGGGTGTGTGGCCTGGGATGCCAACAGCTGAGATGTCACCTGAGTTCTGGTGGGTTACGGTGAGGACAGTCAACTGATGGGTGCACTGGAAATGGAGACCCCATGACAACGTCCATTGCATTTTTCCTTGGCCAGCAGTTTGCATCACTGGATAAATTTTCAGGCCTGTGGATTCCCTGCTGGTCCAGTAGTTGGGAGTTTGCCTGCCAATGCAGGAGCTGTGGATTTGATCCTTGGTGCTGGCAGATCCTACATGCCACGGAGCAACTAAGCTTGCATGCCACTCCTGAGTCCTTTCTCTAGGCCTGTGCTCCTCAACAAGAGAAGCCACCGCAATGAGAAGCCTGAGCACCACAACAAGGAGTAGCCCCTTAGAGAACACTTGTGCGCAGCAACAAAGACCTAGCGCAACCAAAACCTAATAAACAGTTTCAGGCCGGAAAAGCCCTTGTAGGAGCTCAGGACCCATTCCCTGGGTTAGAGTCTCCCAGGCCTTGTGGAGTGAAACGGTTCATGGCTTCACAGAGGCCAAATTACCTCTGAGGTTGAACTAGGTTGATGTGGGGCCACGGTCGTTCGGGAGTGTGTGACCCTTTCTACATCTGGGTTGTAAGGCAGCTCAGCCGCCTTGAGCCTTATTCCAGCATCTGAAAAGGGGGAGCAGGGAAAGGGAGTTGTGAAAGGGTAAAGAAACTTGCTAGCGTGGGGCAGGAGTGGGGAAAGCTGGGTTCCCCCTCCCACTGAGAAATAGGGGAAGTTAGAAAGGGAGTCAGTCCTGAATATTCATTGAACGGACTGATGCTGAAGCTGAAACGCCAGTACTTTGGCCACCTGATGCAAAGAACTGACTCCTTGGAAAAGACCCTGAGGCTGGGAAAGATTGAAGACAGGAAACGGGACGACAGAGGGTGAGATGGTTGGATGGCATCACCGGCTCAATGGACATGAGTTTGAGCAGGCTCTGGAAGATGGTGATGGACAGGGAAGCCTGGCGTGCTGCAGTCCGTGGGGTCACAAAGAGGTAGACACGACTGTGACTGAGCAACAGCTCTTTTCTTGGGGGACTAGAGATTACAGTGGGGTGGAGCTGTGCTTTGAAAGGAAAGAGCAGCAATGCTGAGTGGCTCTGTCCTGCTCTCACCTCTGATCTTCCTCACACTCGGCAGGCTGGCAGCAGGTCATGGAGTCGCTGTCATAAGTGGTGTCTCTCCTGCTCTTCGTGCAGCCCTGGGAGCCAGGTGTCTTTGTAGGGTGTCCACTGCAACACGATGAGGAAGAGGAGGCCCAGATGCCATCACATGTCTGGGTTCTGAGTGGGGATCCAACAGCCTAGCATGGCCTCAGGCACTTCCCAGCCCTCCTCCACCCCCACACCACCTGGCCCACTTCCCCAGGTGAGAAACCAGGCATTCCAGCTCCTCTGAGCCCTACTTGCCCTCCCCCTGCAGTCCTTCACTCAGGCTCTCACTGCCTGGCTTATTCTTCCTCCAGCTTCACTTCATGAACTCCTATTCACCTTCAAGGCCCAACTCAAATGTCACCTCTCTCAGAAGCCCTCCGTCACTCACCCAGGCAGCATGGCTCACTCTCTGCTCCCTCACAGTCAGTGCTTTAGGCTGAGACTCTGCAACATTTGCTAGGATCTTAGGTTCATCTGTCTTCACTTCCACTGGGCTGGGAACTTTGAGTGCAGAAATGATGAGGGACTTGCCCATATTCCCTAGGTGCAAAACCTGGGCCACAGTGAGTGTCAGGAGTATTTGTGTGACCGAAACACCCACAGCCTTTGGGTGCAGATGAAGCCCCCTCGCTATGTAGACCGCACTCTCCCGTGCCCCTAACTGTAGAATCCCGAGAACCTGGACCCTGTCGTCCCGCCTCCAGGGCTTCAGCAGTCTCAGGCTGTCTCGCTGTGTTCCCGGCTCCTCTGGCCTCTTCTAGCCGCTGCTGTGGCAGCCACTGTTTCTGCCCCACTCCCACCCCTGGCAGCACAGTGTAGATCTCTGACTGAGCCCTGCCTCCCCCGTCTGGAGAGACCACCTTGGCCCTGGGCCCTCAGCTGTAGGGGGACTGCTCTTCTCTGGAGACCACCATCCTCGCCTGCTCAGGGCTCCACTTGTCACCTTGCTTCGGGGAATTTTGTCCCCTTTGTCAGGTTTGGCATTTTTAAAAGGGAGTCCGAAGCAGGGGTGCCTGGGCAGCGGGGTGCTACAGCTCCTGCGATTTTCTGCCTCACCACCTTGCTCTCTCCTGGGGCTGGCTGGGCGGGGGGCAGGCGGGAGAAGCAGCCACCGGAAGCACCGCTCGATGGTCCTCAGGCCTGTGAAGTGCCAGGCCCTTTCCTGGGTGGACTCTCTTCCTTTATCCATAGGCCCTCCTTGGACTTGGCCTCTGCACCAGCTCCCAGACATGGCTGCCTACAGCCTTCAGGTAGCTGTGCCCCAGGTGTTGAAGTCCTTTGAGTTCTTTTTCTAGAAGTCTCCTTAGCTGCTCTGTAAGTCAACTGATGGAAAGCTGAGTGTGTATGTGTGTGTGTGTGTGTGTGTGTGTGTGTGTGTGTGTGTGTAGGACTTCTTGGTCGCCCACCCAGGTTCTGCTTAGTATCTGCTGGTACATCCTGTTGAGTGAATGAACACATTGGCTCTGCCCTGGCTTCTCAGGGATGCTGAGCGAACAGCTGGGATGAGTGTGACCACCCCTCCCACTCTGTGGTCCTCAGCTGAGTAGGGCCTTGGCTCTGCAAGCAGAGGGAATTGCCTCCTTGGCAGTGACTGGGGGAAGCGCTGCAGACTCTTCTGGGGAGTTTGGTCTAACTCTGTTCATTGATCAAAAATAATTTTTCTTAATTTAGTCAGATGACTTCCTTAAGAACATGTGTGTTTCTATCAATGAAGATATTTGCATAATCTATTCCTTGGTGACAACCTTGCCTCTCCATACCTTCCCGACCCGCACCCGACCCTTTTTGCCTCCAGGAAGCCACACAGTTTCCAGGCTAGTGTGATCAAGAGGAGTGAAAGCGAAACCATCTGCTTTCCTTTGACAGCTGATTCCAGCCTCGCTGTTGTAAAAGACCTGTCTCCAGGTGGGCTTGAGATTGTGGGGGGTGATCCTTTTTGCTGAGATGAAAGCGCTCAGCCTGCTACAGAATGCCTCTGCGCCAGCATCGAGCTTCCAGTGACTCACATCAAAGGCCTCCCTGCCACTGCTGGCCCCTTCCAGCTGGGGGAAAATAGGCTTATTAGGAGCAGGAAGGGTACACTGTTTACAGGAGGTGGTGCTGATTTCCTAGCATTCAGCTGCCATTTCCCTCTCACCTGGAGCTCTCAGGGCTCTGGAGGGCCCTCCACTTGCCCAAATGGCTCCTTTGAACGTGTGCATGAAGCCTCCCGAAAAAGAGCAGGATGACTGTCCTTTCCCTCTCCACTCTCCTTCCTCCTCTAATTAGGTTGTTACCATTCAAGCAATATCTGCGGCTTGGATAGAGACTAGCTGGGGCACTGTTGGCAGAGGCCTCTGCATAATTGTGTTGATTAAGAGGTACAAGCCTGGAAATGTTGTCTTCCTTCAAGATCAAGTCCCTGTGTCGTGGGAACCTTGATTTTCTGGGCCAATTTGTTTGTGTTGGCCTAATTGCTCAGGAAGGGCATTTTCCGCAGAAGCTTCAGCCTAGATGGTCTGCAGCCTGTGCCCGGGGCTCCCAAACAGGCAAGAGCGGGAGGAGGTCACAGATCTGGGCATCTGTCCTGCGGTGGTAGCCGGGGAGCCCTATCCTTCAGGCAGTGATTTGGGGTGGGACAACGTTGGTGCCTCACTGGGGGTGGACTGGAGAGGCAAACTGGGTGGATAGTCCTCAGGGCAAGACAAACAAAATGATCCCTAGGTCCATGAGTTCTGGCCTCCCTGCTAAAAGCCTGGCTCTGTGGGGCCTGGAGAGAATTCAAAGAAAGTAAGAACTCTGGGTCAAATAATATTAGGAGTTTTTAAAACTTTCATGTGGTTTATGGTAGTTGGTACTCATCCAGCATCTATATTCTCTCTTACATTTCCCGATGTAAGAGGAAAATCCAGCTCCCTTGCAGTTGGATTGGGCCATGTGATGACTTCTGGCCAATAGACTATGAGCAGAAGTGATACCTGTTGGGTGTGTGTGTTCAGTGTCCAACTCTGTGCGACCCTCTGGACTGCAGCCTGCCAGGCCCCTGTGTCTATGGTATTCTCCAGGCAAGAATACTGGAGTGGATTGCCATGCACTTCTCTTGGGGTTCTTCCTGACCCAGGAAGGAAACCTGTGTCTCTTACATCTCCTGCATTGGCAGGCGGGTTCTTTACCACTAGCACCACCTGGGAAGCCCTGTGTAAGTCACTCATTCGAGTCTGACTCTTTGCAACCACATGGACTATACAGTCCACGGGATTCTCCAGGCCAGAATACTGGAGTGGGTAGCCATTCTGTTCCCCAGGGGATCTTCCCAACCCAGGGATCGAGCCCAGGGATGGAACCCAGGGATGGAACCAGGTCTCTCACATTGCAGGCAGATTCTTTACCAGCTGAGCCACCAGGGCTGCTCCTGGGTTAAGGTAGTCAAAAATTGATGAGCTCCTCCATCTTTCTTTCTGCTTCTACCACAGAGAACTTGGAGCCAAATATTCCAAAGGTGGGCAGACTGACTCACATCTGACTTTTTGTAAGAAATAAACCTTGATTGTATTACGCCTCTAAGATGTCATGGTTTTGGCCTTTCTGCAATCTAGCAATCCTCCATCTTTCTTTCTGCTTCTACCACAGAGAACTTGGAGCCAAATATTCCAAAGGTGGGCAGACTGACCCACATCTGACTTTTTGTAAGAAATAAACCTTGATTGTATTACGCCTCTAAGATGTCATGGTTTTGGCCTTTCTGCAATCTAGCATAGTCTGTCCAAAGACATGCTCCCCACCCCCCCAAATGCTACCAGCGCCAGGGAAAGCACTTTGTGTGTGTTATATCTAACCCTGATGTTGACCTAGAGACCTAGGGATTATTCCCTGTATTTTGTGTGTGTGTTTGAAGAGATAGGCTCAGAGAGGTTAAGTCACTTACTCAGATCACACAGCTGATTGCAGGTGGAGTCAGGATTTGAACCCAAGACTGGCAGGCTCCAAAGCCCAGGCTCTTGCTCATTGTGCTGCCTCCCTGGGCCCAGCAGTCCTGTCTCTGACGCTCTGGCCCTTCCTTATAACTTTACAGCCCATGTTACATTTTTTTTTTCCACTGGGGAATCATCTGAAGGACATTTCCAGCCTAGGACCTTGACACATGCCCTTCCTTAGTCTGGAGCGCTGGATTCCTCCCCAGCCTGGAGCTTCCAGCCTGATAGCACTCCCATGAGGAAGTCTTAGCTCCAGTCTGACTCTGGTCTGGCTGTGGCTTCTCAGACCATCCTCCCTTTGGAGCTGGTATCATGTATCTTTATTTGTAGTCATTTGTCAGTTTCACCTCCAGGGTATGAGGTTAGTGGGTGGGGGCAGGGGATGGAAGGGGTGGGTGTTTAGTCCCAGCTGGATCCCCAGTAGCTTCCCTGGTAGCTCACTTGGTAAAGAATCTACCTGCAATGCAGGAGACCCTGGTTTGATTCCTGGGTTAGGAAGATCCCCTGGAGAAGGGATAGGCTACCCAATCCAGTATTCTTGGGCTTCCCTGGTAAACAATCTGCCTGCAGTGCGGGAGACCTGGGTTCGATCCCAGGGTTGGGAAGATCCCCTGAAAGAGGGCCTGGCAACCCTCTCCAGTATTCTTGCATGGAGAATCCCCATGGACAGAGGTGCCTGGCAGGCTATAGTCCATGGGGTCACAAAGAGTCAGACACGACTGAGCGACTAACCACAGCACAGCTGGATCCCAGTATCAGGGCAAGAGGCCGCCACATATCTTCTCCCTGAGTTCTGGTACTCAGGTCTGCCCTTGCTAGCTCTGTGAGCCTCTTTGTTACATCTCAGTTTTTTGTTCATAACCTGGGTCTTGTGCTAAGAGGTGGGTCTGACAGCAGGCTTGCCTTCCCAGGCTTTTGTCCCTACCCGGGGAAGGTGTGGCAGATCCCTGAACTGTTTGGACAGCTGGCATTTCCTCTGGACTCTTTGACTGAGGGCCTGGAACAGAGGCCTGGAGCTTGCCACACCTTGGGCTGTTACCTGGCTCCCTGGGTGGACACCCAGCCCACCCCCTACCCCCACCCCACCCCTGTGGGACTTAGAGACGCAGATGAATTGGCTGGGCAGAAAGAGAAATTGTGTGCTGACATCTGGCACCACAGAGGTCTCTTCCTGGCTCAGGCAGGAGACACTAATGTTATTAAGTCAGTTTTTAAACTGGACAACATTCTTGACATTTCGGCCGAGATGCCTGAGCATGAGAAGCTTCTCCCCTCCCGTTGTGCGTCTCCAAACAGTAACTCTGGAGCAGTGGACTTGACTTAAAAGCCCGGGGCTGTTTGCTCATAATTCTAATAACCATCCAGAATGAGATCACTGCACATTCACCTTATTTCTTCCCTCATTCATCTTCTCGTCAGGTCATTAGGAACTCCCAGATTCTTCCCTCAACCTTGATGTTCTATTATTTATATATTATGCACATTTCTCTATTGAGTCTCTGGGAAATACGAAAATGGCCACAGAGGATGGACTTTCTCCTCTGATGACAGCCTGGGAAAGCATCTTTTCTTCATCCATTGATCCATTTTAATCCACTGACATTTGAAAGCTGCCAACCGAAAATACTGCCAGAGGACTTCTTCTCCTGGCCGTAGTGGGCTTGGGGCAAATCAGGAGGATGAGCCTGTGACTGCAGCTTGGCAGGAGGGCAAGAAGGCGAGATGTGACTCAGTTTCTTCTGTGGCCCTAGTCGGGGCTGTTGGTTGTTTTGTGGGAAGAGATGTTTTCGTGGGCCGGTATCTGCTTGGTTTGACAGGTGGGAAAATTACTATTTAAAGATGACATTTATCTTCATTGTTGATTTTTCCTGATGACAGAAGACATAGTTGCTTGTTGAAGACAGTTCAAATCTACAAAAATACATAATGTAGAAAGTGTTGTTCTTTATAATTCTTCTGTTCCTAGAGATGACAATACTACACGTTATACCCTAGATTTTTTTCCTTATGCATATTTCACTTTTACTGTTCAAACATAAGTAAGAATACACAATTACATACAATTATTTTGTTACAAAAAATGTGTTCCACAGACATCCTGGATCCACACACCATTTCTGATTACTCAATTTCACCAAATTCTTGGGGTTGAGGACTGAGGCTAGGGTTGAGAAATAGGGAAGGATGTCCATCACCCACTATGCTGCTAATAAAGGAGATATAATATTTTTTTAAGGCAGAAAAACATTTTATTTAAAAATGTTTTAATGTAAAAATGTAAAAGTATGAATATTTGCAGAAAAAAACTCACCTATAATCCCATACACTAAAAGCATAAATTATTTTTCTACTTTATTTTGGTCCAGTTTTAAGTTAATACCCATTATTTTACATTGCAGTTACGTCTACAAAACATCTGAAAAGCATTTCTTAGTTATTATACAGAGTTCATCATTATTAAATATGTAGATACTAGCCCAAGAACAAGTGTGCTATAGTTTTAGGAGATGAAATATTAATGACTTGTGTTTTAGTCCATGTCAAAATATCCTTTTATCCAGAGGCCAAGTCGGAAATGCCTCATCACTTGCTGGCTCCCTGTGCTTCCCATGGGCACCAAACTCACTCTGTGCTTCTTTCTCCAGATAGTGTATTGTGGCCTCCAGTCTCAAGGCAACAGAGAGGTCCCTTGTATCCTCCACCAGGACCCCTCACAGTGGGTTCTTTAAGTCCAGAGAAAGAGTACGAAACGCTAGGTGCCTCTGAGATTTAGCACAGTTCTAAAAATTCACGAATTCCAGCTTCTTTCTTTGAGATTTCTTCCTGTCTCCCTCAGATTCATATGTTGGAATCCTAGCCCCCCGACTCAGTGTGATAGAATTAAGAGGTGGGGCCTTTGGAAAGGTGATTAGGGCATGAGATCAGGTCCTCATGATGACTTTCATGTCTTATCATAGGAGGCCTGGGAAAAAGCCTCTCCCTTTCCACTGTGTGAGGATGCAGGGAAAAGATGCTGGCGATGAAGCAGGAAGAGGGCCCTCCCTGGAACACCATCATGCTGGTGCCTTGATCTTGGACTTCCAGCCTCCAGAACAGGGAGAAGGTGAATTTCTGTTTATAAGCCACCCCATCTACGCTATTTTGTTATGGGGCCCAGAAGGAAAGACAGTCTTCTAAAAAATGTACCACTTTTGTTTCCAATGAACATCAGAATCACATTTTCAAATAGTATTCCTAATAAACGTTACAATAAGTGGTATTTGGTTTCATCTGCAAGGACTAGACTTTCATCTCTATGTTTTAATCTACACGTTGAGGTGTTAATATAATACAATGAATGGCAGAACAGAAGAGCTCATGGTGCTGAGCATTTTCTCCAGGAGAGGAAAGTATTAACCATAACAACAAAATCAGACAAATGATGTGCAGCTCAGTATGTTTCTGAAGTATAGCACCTAATGATTCTGATGGAGCACACTCTTCTAATAGCACATTGCTCAAGTGAGAGACGTTCAGTGTCAACATTTCACAGCATCAGACCACAAACAGGCGGTTCTGAAGAGTGAAAGAACTCTCATTATCAAGTTGGTCAGTTGGTTACTGAGCCTCAGTAAGGAAGGAATCTGAGCCTCAGTTTCCTTGTTGGTGAGATGCCGGGTGAGTCCTGCTTTGCCTCCTTCTCAGGGTTCTTGTGGAAATCAGGCCAAGTTAGAAAGGTCAAGGGTGTGTACAGAAGATCTTTGTCTTCCCAGGTGACCTGGCATTCAAATACTCTTCCTATCTGGGGGGCAGTGGGAGGGGAAGCTTGTCTCCCCAACAGGAAGGGAGGGGGCTTGGGTACCATGTGTATGGGCACGCAGTCCATGCTCTGCTAACCCCGTGTCCTGGCCTAATACAGGGGTTGTGGAGTGAATGACGTCCAGAGGTCAGGGGCAGATCAGAATGTATCCTGGTGGCCGTGGGGCCAGCAGGCAGAGGTGGCTCCGGGACTGGCCACAGTACGTTCTACCCCAACTCCTGGCTTCCTGGGTTTTTCCCTACTTTTGAGCCTGCTTCTCCCTGTTGGTGCTGTGAGCTACCAGACAGTCTTCTTTTGTTGTTTAAATTATCTACAGCCAGCTTCAGTCATTTTCAGTGAGAAGTCCTGACCTGTGGAGTCCGCTGTGAGAGTTCTACCCCAACTCCTGGCTTCCTGGGTTTTTCCCTACTTTTGAGCCTGCTTCTCCCTGTTGGTGCTGTGAGCTACCAGACAGTCTTCTTTTGTTGTTTAAATTATCTACAGCCAGCTTCAGTCATTTTCAGTGAGAAGTCCTGACCTGTGGAGTCCGCTGTGAGCTCTGTCCCTGTGAGGCTTTCTCCATGTGTGATGTGGCCCAGTGGTTTTTCCCTTGGAGGGGCTGAAAAATACAGATGCCTGAGCCCTGCCCTGGAGATCTGAAGCAGCAAGTCGTGGGAGAGTTTTGGGTTAGATGGTTCTTCAAGCTGGAAATGTCACAGTCTTGGTCCTGCCTCTTCATCTGTCCAAGGCACAGAAAGGCAATATCTTAGAAAATGGGCCTGGGGTATGTCTGTTACCTCCCTCAGTTGCTTGTCCCAGAATCCCTCCCAGCCAGTTAACCTGATATATGAAAACAGCCTTAGGCACAGGGAGAGTCATTGCACATTGCATGTAATTTAACAATATTATGACACCTGTGATTGCCCCAAAGAGGCTAGTGGTTACTTCCATAACCCATGGCTCAGCTACTGGAAGGAATATCATACAACTGCTAAAAGTAATGTTTGGGCAGAGGTTTTCAGTACCATGGGGAAATATTTAAGTTAAATCTGCATAAACAAAAAGACATGAGAAAACCTGCCAAAATATTTATAGTGCTATTTAGCTTTTTTTTTTTTTTAAGCAAAATGCAGCTTTCACTTTCTTTTCCTGTTTTCCTCTTCATGATTTTCAATTCAGTCAAACTAATTTGTGTGTGTAGAGAATTTCTATCGACGTAGTTACGGGAAAATGCTGACTAAGAGGACGATGACAATTTTCAGGCCGAACATAAGGTGTGAAATAGTCATGAACTAATTCTTTCCCTCTGGGCCTTTTACTTCCTGTTGGGGTGACTGTCACCAATGGATGGATGGGTGACAGCACCGTTCCCTGCGAAGATTGAAAGACCAAGCTTGGAGAACGTCAGGCTGCATGACCAGATCCAGTTACTTTATGATTTCCCTCTATGGCTTTTTATTGAAAGGAAACCACTGTTTAAAATGAACTGTTTTCCTGCTTGAAATAATATAGATCAAGAAAATCATGAAGAGGTAACATGTAGTATCTCTATTCATTAAAAATTATATACTTCTAGTCTTAACGCTTTAAAAAATTGCCATGAATAGGTAGAAAGGAGTCATTTATGAGTTGATTTGCTCACTCACTCATCATTCATTGTCTGTTTACTGAGAACAGAGCTCGGAAGGGGCCACTCTGCTTTCACATGGGTTGTTTCCTAAGGTTAGACGTTCCGGTGTTTGTCTGGGCTCAGTCCACCTCTTGGAGGCTTTGGGGTTCTGGTCTGCACCTATGTGTGTCACAGTTTTTTGTCCATTGAAGATGTTTAAGCCTCCCTTCTCCTGGAGCTTAGCTGAGACGGGCAGCTGAGTTAGGTTAAGTTGTCCTTCCAGAAGCCCTGGACAGATTCCTGCCCATCTACCCTCAGTCTTTGCAGGGGGCGAAGTTCTGCTAACCCCTCCTTGCCCCTTCAGATCTGTAGATTAGACAGTTTCTAAAGAAGAGGAGATCTGTCCTATTCCATTTCAATCTACTCCAGTTGAGCCTGTTAAACAGAGGTGTTATAAAAAAAGAAGGAAACCCTGCTGTGGGGCAACATGGATGAACCTTGAGGGTAATTATGCTAAGTGAAACAAGTCAGACCAAGAAAGACAAATGACCTCATTTATATGTGGAAGCTAAAAAACAAACAAGAAACCAACAACAATAAAAGCAACAAATCAAAACAAACTCATGGAAAAAGAGATCAGATTTGTGGTTATGGTAGGCAGAGGGTGGAGGATTGGTAGTCATTTCAAAGTATATGTAAACACATTATTATGCCCCATACCTGAAACTTACATGGTGCTGTATGTCAGCTATTAATATTTATCTCCATGAAACTGAAATGAATTTAAAATTCAAAATTAAACAACAAAACAGTGGTGCTACCCTGAGGCCTGGTATGTGCTGAGATTGAGGTGGTTATAAAAGAAGGTTAGGTGCTCTGTGTATGTTTGGAGGCAGGCTAAATGTACAAGCATCCTCCAAGGATACTGCTCAGCATCACACCCCAGCTTGCTATTTCTGCTCTTGGTTAGTGGTTATCATTCAATCAGTCTTTAGTTTATTTTTTCCACATATCTACTGTGTGTTAGGTGGGTGCTCTGCAAGCCCTGGCCCAGGGATGAGAAAGACAGAATCAGAAGCTCACAATCTTGCTGGGGAGATACGGGCATGCATGCTCAGTCAGTCAGTCACGTCTGACTCATTGTAGCCCGCCAGGCTCCTCTGACCACGGGACTCTCCAGATAAGAATATTGGAGTGGGTTGCCATTTCCTTCTCCCAGGGGATCTTCCTGATCCAGGGATTGAACCAGTGTCTCCTGTGTCTCCTGCATTGGCAGGTAGAGTCTTTACCACTGAGCCACTTGGAAAGCCCGCTGTGGAGATAAGACATGTATCCTCTGAGTTTCTGCTGATTCTACTTCGTAGCTCTTAAAATCTTTCCCTCCCCACTCCCACTGCCATTTCTTTTCTCTTTTGGATACTACATAAACTCCCTAACATTCCTACCCCTAATCCAGTCCCCACATTCCCATCAGATAGAATTGTCTAAAATCTAGATACATACTTCCTTGCTCCAAATCCTCCAAGCTCTACACAAGGCTTTGCAAAAGATGGCCTTCACCTTCCCTCTCAGCCAGATCTCTTGTCCCAAATCTGCCTCACAGTCTCCATGGTACTTGTCCCATGTGCCTCCTTGACTTTATCCTTGTCATTCTCTTTTCCAGGGACTCTCTCACCACTTGTTTTCCCCAAAGACTCTTGTTCATTCTTCAAACCTCAACTCATGTTCAAAATCATCTGGATAAACTTCCCTGGCCTCCTCCATTTCATTTATTCATTACTTCATCCATTCAACTGTTTAGGGAGAATCCATTATATGCCAGACATGGTGCCAGACGTGATGTAAAAACAGTATAGTATCTCACCTTATAGTGTCAGGCTGAGTGGTAGACAGATGCTTACTGAACATGTTTTATAAATAAATGTAGAATTATAGACTGTAATGGCTTTCCTTATAGCTCAGTTGGTGAAGAATCTGTCTGCAGTGCAGGAGACCTGGGTTTGATTCTTGGGTCAAGAAGATCCCCTTGAGAAGGAAGTGGCAATCCACTCCAGTATTCTTGCCTAGAGAATCCCTATGGACGGAGGAGCCTGGCAGGCTACAGTCCATGGGGTCGCAAGAATTGGACACGACTTAGCAACCAAACCACCACCACCATAGACTGTAATAAACAGTATGACGAAGATGAAAGCAGGACAGTCCCAGAGAGGGTAGCCAGGGCTCTTCTCTCAGAATGTTGTATAGCCACAAAGTGTCAATCCCCACTGGGTGCCAGCCTCTCACCCTGAGGAGAGGGCATGACCAGAAGTACAATGGGAACCATTTGACTTTGTGTTGGGCTCGTTCACAGCCAGCTGTCTTTGGCTGTGACAATACGGTCCTTTACTGGATACTTTCTGGGAGATTCTGCCCAGCTCACAGAGAACTTCCTGAATTGCCCCCTCACCCTTAGCTATGAACCCCTGTAGTGTCTGGCAGAGAAGGCAATGGCATCCCACTCTAGTACTCTTGCCTGGAAAATCCGATGGATGGAGGAGCCTGGTAGGCTGCAGTCCATGGGTCACTAAGAGTCGGACATGACTGAGCGACTTCACTTTCACTTTTTACTTTCATGCATTGGAGAAGGAAATGGCAACCCACTCCAGTATTCATGCCTGGAGAATCCCAGGGATAGAGGAGCCTGATGGGCTGTCATCTACGGGATCGCACAGAGTTGGACACGACTGAAGCGACTTAGCAGCAGCAACAGTGTGTCTGGACCACGCAATGCCCTTTTCAGCAATGGTTGGAAGGGCTAGCACAGATACCCAATTGAGACTTGGTGATTCATCTTCTTTCTTCTCAGAATCTGTAACCCAAATGTTCTAGTACAGGCAGGAATGATCGCTAGAATAGACTTGTTGGGAACTTGGGAACCAGGGGTAGCCATTTCCTTCTGCCTTGCGAACTGAGAAGAAGTACTGGGGGGAACAAAAATGGGACACAGAACAAGGTCTTTCTTGAGTTCTGGGAAACTTCCATATCCTTTGAATGAATTTCCCTTTGCTGCCTCAGCTCAGGTTATGTTGATCTCTACTTCTTGTAGCTCAAAAATTCCAGCTTTACAGGCGTCAGATAGCCAATCACTGATGCACGCCAGGTGCAGAAAAATCAGTCCCCTCAGCAAAGACTTGGGTGGAGCCATCCAGGCACATCGATCCGAGGAATCAGGTGAGCAAGACTGGCGGCTTCTCGGCTGGCCTTGAAATGTTTCACATTTAGTTTCGGCATCTTCTGTTCTTTACATCTACTCCGAAGTAGAATTGGCCAGACAGCTGAAACAAACCCATTCGTTTGACTAGTTCTAGTGGTTGGTTTTCCTAGGTGGAATCTTCTGTTTTGGGGAAGGAGGGGCTAGCCGAGTATATGGTCTTGTTCTAAATCCTGCAGGAATATTGATGTTCTGTAGATGCAAGGAGTCTACAGAAAACAGACACACACTGATGCATTGTTCGCTAGGTCAAATGTGTCTTTTTCTATTTCTTTTTAAAGACAAAAAAAACCCTGTAAAGCAATTATCCTCCAATTAAAAATAAATTTAAAAAAATCATGAAACAGTAGAATGGGGGAATACCTTACTCAATATCTTCAGTTGAGACCAAGTGAAAATACAATGGACAATCTTTCTGTAATCTCCAATTACTTAACAGGGACTAACTTTAAAATGAAATACTCATAAACAAGAAAAAGAAATGAAAACAAACAAAACAATCCCCACAACTCTCCTATATCATGGAGAAAATTTGTGTGTGTGTGTGTGATTGGATTTCCAACAGACTTTTATGATTAAAATTAGCTGCCTTTGATTTCTGGGATTTACTCTCCTCTTGGGTTAAATTTTAGCTAATTGGTGGCAAAATAAGTCTCCTAAAAGTCAATTTCCTTCTCCAGTCTTAGAAAAATAAATGAAAAAAGAGGTCCTGTTTCAGCAGCCTTGTTATTTTTCCTACTTGATTTGCACAGCCTTACTCTTCCGCTTTTGTCCATACAAACCGTAACACAAAGGTCACAGAAATCCCTTGGCTTATTTAAATGTGTTAATCACATCATTGATGCAAACAGGGGTTAACCCAAATATTTCATAGTTTGGAGATTTTCAACTAATAAGAGGAATCAAGCACAGTATTTGGGGAAAGATTAAGGTCACTGGCCCTCATTTGAGTTGATTGGTCTCTTGAAATGAGATGCTAATTGTGAAATTGATAGGCAGATTTCCATTTGATTTTACCCCTAATAGTTTATGTTTGTGATTAAAATAATAAAAATGGAAAATGTCCAGTTCAGTCAGTGTAATCTCCCATCTATTCTCAAGCAACATAGCCGAAGTGAGATGTATCTGTGTGTGTTAAGTTGCAAATTCTTTTTACTCTGCCTCTGCTGGCTTGAGGTAAGGGGAGGAATAAATTGCTCGGGGTCTAGATATGTTGATATCTCCTCTGAAACCAGAGAAGAACAACCATGATGTGAGAATTAAAAAAAAAAAAAGCCAAATAAAGAACTAGAGCCATTTTTATATAAACAACAAAAAATTTTTGTTGCTTATAATAAGGTTATGACTTGATTCACATATGCAAGTGAGCAATACTTACTGAGTACCTCCTCTGTTACAGGCACTGTTGCAGGCACTGGAAATACAGAGGTGAATATGAAAGTTGGGTCCCAGATCTCACTGAGTTTATTTTCTGGTGAAGTGAAGCCTCTCAGTCATGTCTGACTCTTTGTGACCCCATGACTGGGGCCTGCCAGGTTCCTCCATCCTTGGGATTTTCCAGGCAAGAATACTAGAGTGGGTTGCTATTTGCTTCTCCAAGGGATCTTCCCAACCTAGGGATGGAACCTAGGTCTCCCGTGTGTTGCAGGGGATGGCATGATCCGATGCTGTTTCTGATGGCTGATGACCTTGCCTGCCTTGGAGGGAGCGTGAGTACAAGCAAGAAGACTAGTTAGGAGACTCTTGCAGTGTACAGATGAGCAATGAGAGTAGTTTAGACCTGGTGGGGATGGTGGTGAAGGCAAGAAGTGAGGAATGTAGCACAGGTTTTGGAAGTAGAGTGAGAAAGACTTGCTGATAGATAAGACAGGCTGGGAGGGGGGTGCTGTTACTGGTGAAGAATAGAGAAGAACAGACACTTTCCCCCACCTAAATTTATGGTGATGACATACTGCAGGTGGGAAGATTGGGAACCAGTTAGAAGCTCCATGTTGAATATCTTGGCTGTGGGATGCATCCAAGTTGATTGACAGGTTCCTAGTTACCTGGTCTCTAGAGAGTGCTGGAGAGTTCAATCTTTGACAAGCTCTTTCCTTCATTGACAAGGGAAGCAGACTCATCTTAGCCGCAGGGAGCAGCAGGAAATGATTTGCATGCCAATTTAGAATGGGAAAATTTTCTTGGCCAGCTGGTACATTGAGAATCATCTGAAAAAAAGGAACTCAATGAAGATGTCTATGAAAGATTCCAAACCCAAAGACAGAATATGTTCTGGAGAGGTAGAGAAGGAGACATGATACCTTGTTATATCAAAGAGGGGGCCTGAGGAAGAGTAAACTCATAGGAGCTAAAGGTGAAGAGTATGACAAAGTGGATATACATCCTTGGGCTGCCTCCACTGTGGGGAGGGTCTTGACTTTGGAGTCAAACAGGTTCTAATCCAAATGCCATTACTTGCAAACTCTGTGTCTTCAGACCAGTTACTGAATGTCTCTGCACATAGACTTTGAAAAATGTTGTCTCTCCTCAAACACTGAAGTTGTTAAGTTAAAAACTAATTTTCTTCCCCATTTTGTGTTGAGCAAGGGATATATCAAACTGCAGCTTGAAATGTCAGGTCAACTTGAGAGAGTGTGACCACATGAATTGAAATAATTGCAGCCAAAAGCAAAGGCAGTTTTCTTCAGGCAGGAGTCTTATCTTGCATGAATGGGTCATTTCTGCTGTGATTTTTAAAACCTGAGACAAGCTTTTGTGCCCTTGAGGCTGTCTTCTCAGATGCCAGGGTAGGAACCACTGGGTCATTTACTGGGAGTGTCCCAGGTGATAAACTCAGGGATGTCCAATAACCTTGAATACTTCTGTGATTGAGAACAGATCAAAGGAAATGGAAACTCACTCATTCTAAGAACTGAAAGACCTTCACTGCAAAGGCAATGAAAGCAAAAATAAACAATTGGGGCAATATCAAACTAGAAAGCTTCTGTGCAGCAAAGGAAACCAGCAACAAAATGAAAAGGCAGCCTACAGGATGGGAGAAAGTATTTGCAAAATCATTGATCTTATAAGGAGTTAATATCAGAAATACATAAAAAATTCACAGAACAGCAAAACAAAACAAAACACAAAACAATATGATTAAAAAATTGTCAGAGGAACTGAATAGACATTTTTCCAAAGAAGATATGTAGATTGCCAACAGCTGCATGAAAAGGTGTTGAGTATCACTAATCTCAAGGAAATGCAAACCCAAACTACAATGAGATTGTACCTCAAACCCATTAGAATGCCTGTGATTAAAAAGACAAGAGATAACAAGCACTGGTGGGGATGTGGAAAAAAGGGAAACTTTGTGCACTGTTGATGGAAATGTAAACTGGTGTAGCCACAATGGAAAACTGTATGGAATTTCCTCCAAAAATTAAAAAGTAAAATTTTATTTATTAAAAAGCAAAGCCATATGATTCAGCAATTCCATTTCTAGGTATACATTCAAAAGAAACAAAGTAGGGTTTCAGAGAGTTATCTGTGCTCCTACTTTCACTGCAGCTTTATTCATAATAGCCAACATATGGGAACAGTCAAGGTGTCCATCAAAACATGATGGAGAAAGAAGATGTGGTATACATATATACAAGGGAAAATTATTCAGCCTTGAGAAAGAAACCAATTCTGCCATTTGAGACAACAAGGATAGACCTTGAGGACCTTCTGCTAAGTGAAATAAGCCCAGTAGAGAAAAGCAGATACCGCATGGTATCACTTGTAGGTGGAATCTAAAAAAAAAGTTTAATCTCACAGAAACAGAGAGTAGAAAAGAGGTTTCCAGGAGTTGGGGAAATAGGGAGAAGTTGGTAAAGGGTACAAGATTTTAGCTATAAGATGAACGAGGTCTGAGGATCTAGGGTAAAACGTGGTGACTACAGCTGGTAACACTGTGTTGTATAACTGAAATTTGCTAACAGAGTAGAATTTAAATGTTCTCACAGGCCAAAAAAAAAAAAAAAAAAGAGAGAGAGAGAGAGAGAGATAAGTATGTGAGATAGTAGATGTGTTAATTACATAGATAAGGGGAATCCTTTCACAATGTATATGCATATCAAATACCACACTGTACACTTTACATACCCAACAATTTTATACGTCAATTTTACATGTCAATTTTACTTTAATGAGTGAAGTGAAAGTCGCTCAGTTGTGTCCGACTCTTTGTGACCCCATGGACTATACAGTCCATGGAATTCTCTAGGCCAGAATACTGGAGTGGGTAGTCTTTTCCTTTACCCTAATAAAGTTCTAATTTTTAAAAGATACCTTCACATTTTAGGAAGACATACACAGTGTTTTCCACGTCCACATTCCAGACAGGCCTTTAGCAGAGTACTGATCATCCCTCTATCTTCGTCAAGTTTTATGTCCCATTAGGAACAGAGGGAAACTTTCTGTTGTGGGACCCCTTTGGATTCTATCTGTGTGATGTTGCTGTATTGAAACTTAATTCCAATCCAGCTGTTTGGTCCATTTGAGACCAAACAATGCTTGATGCTTTTTTCGCTGCTGGATTTTCTGGCTTGATGGATACTGCATGGACCTGGGCCATGATGAATCAGCCGTGTTTTCTTACACATGTATGCAGACCAATGCTTCTTGAGCGTCCCTATGTACATGAACCACCTGGGCATCTTGTTAACACACACTTTGTCTGATGCAGCAGGTCTAGGTGGGGTCTGACGTTCTGCATTTCTAACTAGCTCCCAGGTGATAACTGATCCATCTTACTGATCTGGGGACTGTGTTTTGAGTTGCAAAGTTGGAGAACTCTAGTCTGTTAGTGGAACACATGTTGCTCAAGAAAAATAAAAAGGTCGGTGGGAGTGTCTATGTACAAATAGATCTGGGAAAAACGGTGACACTCTCATTTCCTCTCAAAGGTTAAAACTGCACCTTCTTCACATTTAAAAGGATTGGAGAAGCCCTGCAGTTAAAAAAGAAGCTGTTGACTTATTTTACTCAATGCCAAACTCATTTGATCATGAAAACTATTTTTTTAAAGGAAAATCATTAACATTCAGTAGAATTAGTGTTCTTTGTATCAAATTTTGGAAAACAGTTTGAGGCACCAGAGACACAGACTGTCCTACAATCCTGTTGATGTTAAACAGTAACTAGGCAGTCACCCAGGAAAATGCTAGAATGTATGATAATTAGGAATCAGTCAGTTCAGTTGCTCAGTCACGTCTGACTATTTGCGACCCCATGAATCACAGCACTCCAGGCCTCCCTGTCCATCACCAATTCCCGGAGTTCACTCAGACTCACGTCCATCGAGTCCGTGATGCCATCAGCCATCTCATCCTCTGTTGTCCCCTTCTCCTCCTGCCCCCAATCCCTCCCAGCATCAGAGTCTTTTCCAGTGAGTCAACTCTTCGCATGAGGTGGCCAAAGTACTGGAGTTTCAACTTTAGCTTCATTCCTTCCAAAGAAATCCTAGGGCTGATCTCCTTCAGAATGGACTGGTTGGATCTCCTTGCAGACCAAGGGACTCTCAAGAGTCTTCTCCAACACCACAGTTCAAAAGTGTCAATTCTTCGGTGCTCAGCCTTCTTCACAGTCCAACTCTCACATCCATACATGACCACTGGAAAAACCATAGCCTTGACTAGATGGACCTTTGTTGGCAAAGTAAGGTCTCTAGTTATAATTAGGAATAGGGGCTCTGAAATTCAGTCAAAGCCTGAGGTTGAATATTGGCTTTTCTCTTAGAGCTGTGTGATTATGGGTCAGCCAGTCAGCCTCTCTGAGCCTCAAAGATCCTGTAAGTGGAAGCCGATGTTACAGTTGTCCAGGTTGGCAAGACAGATAGATGATGCTGGGCTTCCTGGCTGGAAGTGAAAAGGGCTCAGGCCAGAAAAACTAGAACAGTAATACAGGAAAGAAAGGATATCTGAGCATGAAGGGCCCCTGGAGACAGTCTGATGCAGAACTCTCACTTTATAGCCAGGGAAATGTCACAGTCACACTGCGGAAATAACTCACCCATGGTCAGCAGCGGAGAGCTGACCAGGTCCTGGATCTCTGGCCCAGGCCCCCTGCCCCTTCTATTGCATTACGCCAGCATATCATCAAGCCCCCAAGTAACCCTTTCAGTTTTCTTGAAGGGAGCCATCTTTGTTTCAACATAGTGTTTTGGGAAGAAAACCTGGTCTTCACCCGTGAAACCCATAATCAGCCTCATTTCCATCAGTGCTGAGTGTTTGCAGCTGTGGCCCAGAGAGGGCAGAAATGAAGATCCTGCCTGTTGACAGCTTTCCCACTGAGGAGCCCATGCGAGGGGAGCCCCCGTGGCAGGTGGGTTAGAATCCTTGGCTTATCAGGGCCTTTGGGGAAGTGGTGGGGCCTTTCCAGACAGGCAGTGTTCTTGGGATCTGTGGGATATGGTGCAACCTGTGAGGGCCCCTGTGCAGAGCCCGGGAAAATTTTGTAAGCATCAGGGAGTGCCCAGGGCCTACAAGGGCACTATCCCATGGTGAGGGACGAGGCCAGAGGGAAAGAGCTTCTGGTACCCTAGCCCAGCCCTGTTGCCACAGAGCCCTGGGTATAGGGAGAGATGCTTACTCCCTCTCCTTGCAAGAAGGGCAAGAAGTAACAAATGCTTCACCTTTACAGTTTCTGAAAATTTTCCATCAGGTTTCTACTTTGAGTCTCAAAACATCCCTGGAAGATGCGTCTTGTTTGTTTTGTTGGTTTTCCTATTTGAAGGCAAAGAAGAGATTCACAGAGTGGATGTGACCAATGGGAAGGCGGGAACATGATGGCCCGGTCCAGTCATAACTTAAGCCTCATCCCTTGTCTTCGTACACCTTCTCCCAAAAACCCAGATGGGCACATTGGTTCTGACAGCTGTGGACTCTTACCCCTTCACTGGTTTCCTGAAAAGGCCATTTATTCCTTACTGCTCTGACTTCCGGTTCGGAAGGCTGGGCAGAGCGCTGGGAGTGGGGTGAGCTGCTGGCTCACCTACATCCTTATCACTTCCTGCTCACAAGCAAGGGAGCTTAGGAAGCCCTGTCTCATGCCTTTCTTCTTTATGATGGCCCGTGAGTGGACAGGGCAGGATTTGTGAGTCTCCTTTTTATAGATGGGGGTGTGGGGGGGGAGACATAGTCTTAGCGCTGGTAAGATCACTTCATAAAATGATAGCAGAGGGCCTGGCCCTAGAACCCTGGACTCTACATTGATTCGGGGACACCATGGGCTTGGCCTCAGTTCCTCTGATACTGCCACATCCAGGAGAAACCAAGTTCCTTCAAACAGCTGTGCCAAAGGAGAGGAAGTATGGGCTTTAAAAATCATCTTGCTGTCATCCAAGACTCACTCTGACCCCTAGTCAGCCTGAGAGAGAGAGAGAGAGAGAGAGAGAGAGAGAGAGAGAGCGCATGTGTGTGTGTGTGTGTGTCTGTGTAGGGGTGGGTGTGGGGCTGGGGAAGTGAGGGCAGAAAGAGCCCTGGGCTCTGCGCCCAGTCCCTGCGATTTCCCAGGAGGGAAGCCGGCCTCCAGGCAGAAAGCCAGGAGTCTCCCTCATCGCTCCAGCAAATGGGTCCCAGGAGCTGTCCCCTGTCTCCGCTGCTGATGGGTAGCATGGGGGGTGAGGAGAAAGGGCACGGCTGTGCCCCCCGAGGCTCATACCGAATCCGGGAGGAAGCCCGTGTATTTGTCTTGTTTCCCATGCACCATTTTGACTTATTTTCCTGGTCCAAAGAGAGAGCTGCAGTGTAAACTAAGGCTCCATTCTACGGGGCCTGTTGGCTCCTTGGAGTCGGTAATTGGGGCATTGAAAGGATACAAAAAAGAAAAAAGCCCACAGAGGACTGGATGATCTTTTATACTTAAAGTTCCCCCTCTATAAAAGCGACATATTACAAACCTCTTTCTCCTCTCGAACATTTCTTGCTAAGTGCATTCTGA
Organism: Madoqua kirkii; assembly: GCA_006408675.1. Taxonomy (NCBI): domain Eukaryota; kingdom Metazoa; phylum Chordata; class Mammalia; order Artiodactyla; family Bovidae; genus Madoqua; species Madoqua kirkii. The sequence goes on along the minus strand of SJYC01032694.1, from coordinate 40,675 downwards.
TGCCACATTGAAACGCAAAATAGCTGGAATCAAGCAGGCACCGAAGGCTATTTATATGCTAATCTCTATTTCCCAGGCTGAAGCAGGAATCTCGGGCTGGGTGCTGCTTCTAATGATGGCTCGGCTTTAACCTCTCTGGAAGAAAGAAAAGTATTTTCCTTAAGAAAACAACTCAGTTTCTTTAAGATGAAATGTAATTATCTATTATCAGATGTCCCTTAAAATGCAAGGCCTATTAAAGCTGCTAAAAATATTGAAGCCCTGATTTCACCATAATAGCATTTTAATTTCAGCAAATCACGGCTCTATTGTTATAGGACATTTTGCGGTAGGAATGTGGTAAGAGGTCCATCTTAGCTTTTTTCTTAACATTTTCCTTTCTTTGAGAAGTACAATTAAATCATTGCAATCATCTAACCTTGCTCGACACAAAATTTTACTTATCAAGTGCGAAAACAATGGTCATTAGCATTTAAAAGAATTTGTTTTAAAAGTAGCTAAAGTTTAATTGCTTTAAATATTCTTGTTGGAATGTGCAGCCGCTGTTGGTTCAACGTTCATATTAAAGAGGGACGGTGTTTAATTGATCACTGAATTTCATTGAAAAATATTTACTTTCTTTCTGGGCAAAGTATGAAAGAGACATCTTGATGGACCCTGGAGGAGGACCCGTTTTGTGGGAGGTGACTGCGTGGGGAGTTGCTGGCAAATGACCCAGTGATGTGCTCACCCTAGAGGGATGCGTGCTTGGGACCTTTGTTTGTGTAAATTTCAAAAATAAACCCTCCCTCCCCAAACTTGATTTTGATAGCTTGCAAGAAGAAGTATCCGTGCTCTACTGCAAAATCCTGGAACTTGTCTTCTTGTTTTTCAGAGATCCATGGATATTGCCATATACGGATGTGAGAGTTGGACCATAAAGAAGGCTGAGTGCCAAAGAACTGATGCTTTTGAACTGTGGTGCTGAAGAAGACTCTTGAGAGTCCCTTGGACTGCAAGGAGATCAAACCAGTCAATCCTAAAGGAGATCAACCCTGAAAATTCATTGAAAGGACTGATGCTGAAGCTCCAATACTTTGTCCACCTGATTCGAAGAGCTGACTCATTGGAAAAGACTCTAATGCTGGGAAAAATTGAGGGCAGGAGAAGGGGGCGACAGAGGATGAAATGGATGGATGGCGTCACTGACTCAATGGACATTGGTTTGAGCAAACTCTGGGAGAGAGTGAAGGACAGGGAAGCCTGGTGTGCTGCAGTCCCTGAGGTTGCAAAGAGACAGGGCTTAGTGACGAACAGCAGCTGAAGAGCGGCCCACCCCTGAGCGGGCTTACCTTTTCGTGCAAGGGTGAGGGGAGGGCTGGAGGGCGGGATGGGACCACTTTCCAGGGATCTTTTGCCCACACCTGTTGGTCTCAGCCACCAACTGAGATCAATCCACTTCTTTCTCCTCTTTGTCATTTGAAATAATGATCTTAGTGAATGAAATGAAATGATCTTAGTAGGCTGAGTCACTACTGAATCTCCCCAGCTGTAGCATTTCTGAGTTACAGGGAGAGGCTCTGACAGGCAGGAAGAGCAGGGAGGAATAAACGGGGTGGGGCAAGGGAGGGGAATCAGCTCAATAGACCATGATTGGGGTTTACAAAAAGGTGTAATTGGGGTCCCTGGTAATCCTATTTATTGAACACTTACTGTGTGCCAGGCACTGTTCTGAGGTCTTTATTTGCATCCTTCCCCTTAATCTTCACAGCAATCTTTCCATGGAGGCGAGTATCTCCATATTCCAAGCATGGAAATTGATGCTCGGAGAGGTTAATTTGTCCAAGCTTATGCAGCCAGTGGGAGGCAGAACCCCGCATCAGTCTGTGGTCCACCTGGCAACAACTTCCATGTTATGTGGCCTCCTTCTAGCAGTTTCTATCCTCAGTCATCACTTTAACTCAGGCATCCAGCCAGATTCCAAGACCAAAGGCTAGTCCCTCAACTCCATGCTCCTTCCTGCATGGCCACTTTGCCTTGGGGACTTCTAGAGCTGGGTACACGTGGAATTTGAAGAGCCTCCTTCATTCCTTCCCTCTTTGGATCTCAGTTTGCTAAGTGTAGAATGAGGCCCTTGGATGACCCAGTTTTCCAGAGCTTCTTTAGGTCCAGGTTTGTACGGACTCAGATCAGGTCCACACAGGGGTTCTGAGAGCCTTCTCTGGGCCAGGCTGGGTGGGCCTTCGTTGTGCAGAAACAGGTAGCGTGGGCCCACTCTCTAGGCAACACTATGGACAGTCAGCTCGGTGCAGCTGACCCTCTTCCTGGTCATGCATACAGCTGGACAATTGCGGCTACACCCAGCCCAGCATGGGTTGAGTCACTCAGGGTCCCAGAGTAATTTGAAATTTTGCCTGGTTTTCCCCTTTGCTTGCTAAATAAACTCCTGCTTCTCTGTCAACATCCAGCTAGAGTTACCTCTTCCGGGGAGACGTTTGACCTCTTTTCAAGCCCAGATTCCCCTGGATCTTCCAGCATTTCTCCCTGATAGCATCTACCATAGAAATGGGAGAATGCAGCCCAGTTTTGTTTCCTGGCTCTACTACTTAGCAGTGAAGAATCTCAGGTAAGTCCCTTAACCTCACTGAGCCTGTTTCTTTATCAATACACTGGGGTAATAATAGTGTCCACTTCCCCCTCTGGTGATGTAAGTACCAAGTGAGACTTGTATAAGGCTCCTAGAACATGCCTGGAACACAGAAACACTTAATGCACATTCCTTACTATTAATGTGGTAAAGGGACTTACTTGTGGGGGTGTGTTACAGTCAGACTGTGTGCTCTGTGGGTTCAGCACCGCAAGATTGTCATTTGTCTATCTCTGTGACGAATACAGAGATTTCTGTATAGCAGAGGTCTCTGAACATTGGCCAAAGACTCGTGTTCAGATCCATTTCCCGCCAGTTACCAGCTTTGTGAACTTGGGTGGGTTCTGTAACTTCTCTGGCTTTCAGTTTTTTCATCTGTAAAGAGACATGTACTTACAGAAACCCCCTAATTTTTTTTTCATTTTTATCAATTTTCTTTATGCTTTTAAATTGAAGTACAGTTAGTTTGAGCTTCCCCACTAGCTCAGCAGTGAAGAATCTGCCTGCAAAGCAGGAGTTGCAGGAGACACGTGTTTAATTCCTTGGTCTGGAAGATCCCCTGGAGGAGGGCTCAGCAACCTACTCCAAAATTCTTGCCTGGAGAATTCCATAGACAGAGGAGCCTGGCAGGCTACGGTCCATAGAGTGGCTAAGAGTCAGGCACGACTGAAGTGACTTAGCACACACGTGTGCAAAGTTGGTTTGCAATGTTGTGCTAATTTCAGGAGTACAGAAAAGTGATTCAGTTATATATATATATATATATATATATATATATATACATAAAACTTCTTTTTCTTTTTCAGTCTTTTCTCTTATATGTTATTACAAAACACTGAGTATAGTTCCCTGTGCTATACAGTAGGTCCTTGTTGATTATCTATTTTATATATAGTAGTGTTTATATGCTAATCCAACCTCCTAATTTATCCTCCCTCCTTCTCCTTCCCTTTTGGTAACCATAAATTTGTTTTTATGTCTGTGAATCTATTTCTGTTTTGTAAGTAAGTTCATTTGTATCATTTTTAAAAAAAAATGATACCAGGGATATCATATGATATTTGTCTTTCTCTTTTAGGACCCTTTTCATAAGATTATTGGGAGGATTAAACATAACAAACCTGGTGAATTTAACTCCTTGTCCAGTGCGGTTATAAGATCTCAGCCCATAGTATTTAATCCTCACGACAGTTCTAGGAGGGGTCTCTGGCTCATTGAGATCTGACAGCTGCTAAAAGACAGGTCCCTCACCTCACATCCCCTCCCTCACTGGCCACTCTGTGACATTTCATATCATGAAGATGGATGAGGAAATGATTCCCAAACAGGCCAAATAATCTTCCGTAAAAGTTGGGTGGGGCTCGGACTTGTGGCTTGTTAGGAATCCCAGCTACACTGATTTTCCAGCAGCGGGGCTTGAAGTGACAGTTCCAAGGAGCTGCACCCCTTGCGTGCTTGTGCTCTTCGGGGGCTGTTATAAATTTGATTCTATCTGAAATAGCAGATTTCAAGTTGAAGTCCCCTTTGTCCACTCTGGAATTCAGATTTATTTCTATGAGACCAGTGCAATTTTCTTATCTTTGTTACAAATTACTACAGTCTGGGTTAATCTCACGCAGCAATAAAGCTGTTTGCCTAGGAAGCTTCCTGCAGTGTCAAAGCTGATGAATGGCTCCCTCTGGCTATAATAATTCAGTCTAGAACATGGAAAACGTTGGTTCTTCTGTAGGAAACTCCAGCAGGGTGCTTGGCTGCTCCAGTTATTGGAGATCAGAGACTGTCCTCTGGGTCAAGACATTGGAACCTTTGTGCCTGTGATGCTGACACACTCCACGATGAAATGGTGGGGCACACTGTCCCTCTACTTCATGAAAAAGACAATCCTGTTGGAGTTTCCTGAGGGTGGCAGTGGATCAAGTGCCTACAACTGGACTCAGCACAGACAGGGGGGTCTCAGGGGACAGGTGAGTGAGTGCGCTGGTCTCAGAAGCAGAGAAATGGGCTGAAAGGGAAGGAGCAGAAGGCTTATATTTCATTCATTTCACAGTTACTGTAGTTTTAAAAATTTGACACGTACCGTTGATTAGAACATGGACTACTGACTTAATAAGAACACTTTAGGAGGAGGGAGGAGAGTGAAACCACAACCACTTTCAATGTGCACATTGATTTTCAGACCCAGTGTTGAAGGCATGTGAGGGAGATGCCTTCTGAAGGACAGTAAGAGATGACTGGTGTGTGTGTGTGTGTGTGTGTGTGTGTGTGTGTGTGTGTGTGTGTGTATGTGTGTGTGTGATTTCTGAGCAGGGGTGCTGTTTGGGAGACAGCGCATTCAGATGGAGAGACTAGTTTGCCCAAAGCCTTTGAGACCACAGGCCTCGCTCAAGAAATGGAAAGAAGACCATCGTGACTCTGGGGGAGAAGGTTGTGGGAAGAGGAAGCTAGGGTCAGCTGGGGACATGACATTTAATGGAGGATCTTGTAGGCCAGCTAAAGAGTTTAGATGTGATTCTGAGGACAAAAAGGTATTGAAGAGTTTTAAGTAGAGGATTGGTATATTCTGTGTTTAGTGTCCGTGGGAGGCAAAGCAACATTTGCTTGGGAAGACACCTGAATCGTGGGGAAGTCAGGGCTGGAAGAAGCTTTCACCCAGCCTGTCTCCACCTGGGGACAAGCACTGGCTTATTGGGCACTAGGAAGTGCCACTCTAAGAGGCACATAAGTGACAACTCTAGAACTTAAGAGATAGTACACTTCTTTTGAAATCTGTAAGTCAGACTTAACCTGTTTTGAGTACCCACCCATCTAGGCTGGCAATATGTGGTCTTTAATTGGGTTTCTATTTGTTAAACTATCCTCCAATGCTACCAGTCCACTGAGGTTTTCAGTCCATTCTGGCGACTGGATTAGCTTTTTGTCCAAGTTGATGTTTAGATGTTAGGGTGCTCCTCAGCCCTTCTGCTATACTTGGTCATAGGAGCCTTTCACATGGGTCCAAAAGCCACAGATCTTAGGATTCAGTTACCTTCTCCCGCTTCCCACACCTCATCACAGCAGCTCTCCATCATGTGTGCCAACTGATCTCTTCCCAACTTAGAAATCTCCAAGAACTCCAGCCCTTCTCTCCTTCCTCTCTTTAACGGTCTAACTACTCTTGTTCTTTATCATCTGAGCATTCTCTGCCATTCTTTCCTCATCTGAGACAATCCAGTGACTAAAAGCTGGGGTGGGTTATTTTTTCTGCCAAGGAATTTCAACTTTTGTCCCTTCAGCCTCAAGGCCCTGAAGGTAAAGGAATACAAAATCTCTCCCTGGCTCTTTCTTGTCATCCTTAAGGACATGGTTAGAGTTGTGACTTAGCTGATGGAGCTTTTTGCTATGGAATGGGCTGAGCAAGGAGGAGATGACTTATGAAATGTCCACTCATCCACTCATAAGTCCATCAACCCATCCATCCACCCAGGCATCTATCCATCCACCCGTTACTTTGAGTAGGCATGAAGAATTTTTAAGGGTCCTGTCTCTTTGACAGCTGCATGCTTCTAAGGATGAATTCCCCACAGTGTTCAAGACCAACACAGTATAATGTTAAAGGCCTGGACTCTAGAGTCAGACTCCCTGGGTTTACTTCATGGCTTGTTCCATTACCAGCTGGATTCAGTCATAGAGACCTGATTTTTGGTTACAGTACCTACCTCATCTGTAAAATGGGGACAACAGTAGCATCTACCTCAAAGGCTTGTTGTAAGGATTAAGTGGGTTGATACCAGTAAGCATTTAGAGCAGTACCTGGTACTTAGAAACTGCTCCATAAATGTCAGATATCAAGAGTACTCTTGGATCAGGGGTGAACATCTGACATGAGCTGGGTCAATAGGATTCTTTAACCTTGAAATTTGGAATCAAGACTGGAATTAGTCTGGGTCACTCATAGCTGCCAAATTAACTGAGAAGTTGTAGCAAGGCTGTTCTGGGCCTTCTGCAAGAAGCAGTTGTCTAGACAAAGGAAAGAGGAAATGAATACCTGGAGAGGAGACAGGAGGACTGGTGGATCTGAGGAAGGGAAAGGGAGAAGGGGGAGAAGAGAGGCTTTAGGGAATGGGAGACAAAGAGAGAGAAGGAGGAGGGATGCTGGAGGAGGCTCGCTGGAGGAGGGACACTGGAGGAGGCTTACTGGAAGAGGCTCACTGGAGGGGGCTCACTGGAGGAAGGACACTGGAGGAGGGACACTGGAGGAGGGGAGGAGAGAGGCTTAAAGATGCTCTAGAGCTTGGGTCCCTGGTCCCAGTCTTGCCCCTGATGGTCAGTTTTCACTCTCTGTCCAGAGAATCCCCATTTGCTTGATTGTTTTCTGCTTCAGTGACTTTGGAATGGGTTTCTGGTCAGAAATGAAAGGAACAAAGGCAAAGAAAAACAGAACACTCCTCGCCCTCAGGGTATTTCCCATTGCTATAGACTGAACATTTATTTCCACCCCCTCCCCAATCCTATGTTGGAACCTGAAGCTCAGTGCTATGGTATTAGAAAGAGGGAAGGGACTACTAGGTAATGAGAGCAAGGTCTTCATGAATGAGATTATTGCCCTTATTAAAGAGACCCTGGAAAGCTCCCTCACCCCCTTTTCTGTGTGAAGACACAGCCAGAAGACGGCTGGCTTTATGGACCAGGATGTAGGCCCTCACCAGACAACGGATCTTCTTCTGGCACCTTGATCTTGGACTTCCCAGGCCTTCTGATCCACGAGAAATAAATACCTGTTGTATAAGCAATCAGCCCATGGTATTTTTGTTAGAGCCACCCAAATGGACTAAGGCAGCCATCTAGCAGGTGAGTACACAGGTAAGATATGATGATAGCTAACTGAATAATGAGTGTGGATGGGGCTTAAGAGAGGATGAAGAAGGGTTGTGTTAGCACCGAGGAGGAAGTCATCCACTGGGGATGGTGGCGGGCTTGATGGAGGAGGCGACAATGGCATTAGGTCCTTGGGGATGAAGTCTATTATGCTTCCTCACCAGAGGTGAGCTGTGGATACTGCTGGCAGCCGCAACACTCTACTGGGGCCACGGACAGGGAAGTCACCAGACCCTGTGAAAGAGGCTCTGGAAGCAGGGCTTCCTGGTAAGATGCTGGTACCCTTCTTGCCTCCTACTTGTCAGGTCTTTCCTACTGGTAAGGCTCTGATTAGTGCTCTGGGGATCTGGATAGGATAGTCTTAATTATTAGCATCCTTGGATCTCAAATGGGCTTCCCTGGTGGCTCAGAGGTTAAAGCATCTGCCTCCAATGCGGGAGACCCAGGTTTGATCCCTGGGTTGGGAAGATCCCCTGGAGAAGGAAATGGCAGTCCACTCCAGTATTCTTGCCTGGAGAATCCCATGGACGAAGAAGCCTAGTAGGTTACAGTCCACGGGGTCTCAGAGAGTCAGACACGACTGAGTGACTTCACTTTCACCTTTGATCTCAAAGCATGTTAAGAGTCAGCTCCACCCAAGTGGGCCTTGTTGAATATTAGCTTTAATTAGAAGGCAAAGAAGTTTGTGGAGAGTTCTATGAAGCAGGCTTATCCTGGAATCAGATCAGCTGCCCAGTGAGGCCAGATCTACTGCCCTTGAACCCAGTAGGATGAGTTGCTGTTCCCCAAATCCACCCTGGGTGAAATTCCTAACTTCCAAACCTTTGCTTATGCTCTCTCACTGACCTGGAATGCCCCTCCCTATGGGCCCCCTCCCATCTCTACCCATGAGAACACTCCCACTCTTTAATGTTTATCTTGAGCCTTTCCTATAACATCTTCTTTGCTTCCCATCTTCTCAGATTTGGTGTGGCTCTGCCCTGAGTTCCTGCAGTTTCTGAGCTTAACTGCAACACTAGAAAACTGTTTTATTCTTCCTGTTTAGCTCCTGCCAGAGTGGTTTGTTGATTTTCGCATTCTCAGAGCTTCTAAAAATGTTTATGGATCCCATAAATGTTTTTGTAATCAGACTTTTTAATTCTTTAAAGTTATTGATAAGCTACAATTGGAGACATGTGTTGCTAATTATATGCCAGGAATTCAGTTCAATTCAGTTCAGTCACTTAGTCATGTCCGACTATTTTCGCCCCCGTGGACTGCAGCACGCCAGGCCTCCCTGTCCATCACCAACTCCCGGAGTTTACTCAAACTCGTGTCCATTGAGTCAGTGATGCCATCTCATTCTCATTCACTGAGTTGGTGATTCCATCTCATTCTCTGTCATCCCCTTCTCCTCTTGCCTTCAATCTTTCTTGCATCAGGATCTTTTCAAACGAGTCAGCTCTTCACATCAGGTGACCAAAGTATTGGAGTTTCAGCTTCAGCATCCATCCTTCCAATCATATTCAGGACTGATTTCCCTTAGAATGGACTGGTTTGATCTCCTTGCAGTCCAAGGGACTCTCAAGAGTCTTCTCCAACACCACAGTTCAAAAGCATCAATTCTTCGGCACTCAGCTTTCTTTATAGTCCAACTCTCACATCCATACATGACTACTGGAAAAACCATAGCCTTGACTAGACGGACCTTCATTGGCAAAGTAATGTCTCTGCTTTTTAGTATGCTGTCTAGGTTGGTCATAACTTTCCTTCCAAGGAGCAAGCATCTTTTAATTTTATGGCTACAGACACCATCAGCAGTGATTTTGGAGCCCCAGAAAATAGTCTGTCACTGTTTCCACTGTTTCCCCATATTTCCCATGAAGTGATGGGACCAGATGCTATGATCTTAGTTTTCTGAATGTTGAGTTGAAAGCCAACATTTTCACTCTCCTCTTTCACTTTCATCAAAAGGCTCTTTAGTTCTTCACTTTCTGCCATAAGGGCAGTGTCATCTGCATATCTGAGGTTATTGATATTTCTCCCGGCAATCTTGATTCCAGCTTGTGCTTCTTCCACCCCAGCGTTTCCCATGATGTACTCTGCATATAAGTTAAATAAGCAGGGTGACTATATACAGTCTTAATGTACTCCTTTCCCTACTATTTGGACTAAGACAAATCTTTTCATGTTATCTTAATGCCAACCTAGTAGGGAGGTGGCACCATCATCACCACTTTACAGATGAGTAGGAGGGGATTAGAGAGAATTAAGCAAGGCAATGTATATAGCTCGTGAAATGGCAGAACTATATTTTCAACCCGAGTTTATTTGAGACCAAAGCTTTTAACTCTTAAAAATAACAAGATACTATCACCTTTCTCAAGAATTCCCATTTCCCAAAGCAACCTGCACAAGAAAGAGATTGTTTACTGATGGATGAATGGATTAAAAAGTGTGACATATATATTCACTGGAATGTTATTCAGCCATAAAAAGGGAAATCTTGCCATTGGTAGCCATGGACTTTGAGGGTATTGGGCTGAGTCAAATAAGTCAAACAGAGAAAGACAAATGTCATATGTGGGATCTAAAAATAAATGAACAAACAAGCCTGAGCTCATAGATACAGAGAACAGATTAATAGTTGCCAGAGGCAGAAGAGAGGGTTGTGGGTGAAATGGGTGAAGGGAGTCAAAGGTACAATTTCCAGTTATAAAATAAATCAGGCCCGAGGACGTAATGTACAGCATGGTGACTACAGTTAGTAATGTTGCTAAGAGAGTAAATGTTAAAAGTTCTCATCAAAGGAAAAAAATCTATGGCCAAGAATGGTGGCAGGTGTTAACTAGACATAGCGGTGATCGTTTCACAATATAGACAAATATCAAATCATTATGTTGTACATCCGAAACTAATACAGTGATGTATGTTAAATATAAAGTGTTAGCTATACTTCAATAAAAAAGCAACAACAGAAACATCTTTTTATCAAACTAGTGAGGATAAAAAGATAACACCAATGTTGATGATGTTGCAATGAACAAGATACTACTTATGCTTGTAGCATTAACACTGAGTCAAAAAATTGGTACCTCTGACCCAGAGGTTGCTTTTATGTTGAAAAATTATCTTAAAGAAATAACCCCAAAGACTGAGGAAGAAAATAATACATTCAACATGTTCATTGCATTTAAAAATTGTGAATCACTATATTGTACACCTGTAATTTATACATTATATATCTACTATATTTCATTTTAAACAAAAGATGTTCATTGCGGCGTTACTTATGGTAGTGACAAGCTCATAAATAGAGAAACTTAGTGAAAGATGGCACAACTCCGTGGAGTACAAGGTAGTCACTAAAATGACAGTTACGGAGATTGGGTGTAATGCTAGAAAATGTTAAGAATCTAAAACATTGGATACACAATTGCAAGAGTACCACAGTTACAGTGAGGCAAAACCCGAGCTTCCGAGAGAGCAGAAACACATCAAGAATGCTAATGGTGGTTGTGTCAGGTCAAGTGAATTATGGCTTATTTTGTTTCTTTTTTTCTTCTATTTTTCAATTCTTCTGTAACATGGTTATATTATTTTTTATGATGAAAATGATGCATTTTTTTAAAGCTGATGAATAATTCCATAGCTGAGTCTTATTAGCAGCCAAAGGTGACCTTGTCTAAGGAAGACATTCTCCAGGCCTTGGATCAATGCAGGGAGGGCCGGGCAGCATGTGGCACATGCCTGGTGGGTGTGGGGGTGGTGGACATCTGTGTGTATATCCTGCTGCACCGGAAAACAGCCAGCCCAGGACTGATACGAGGGCCCCAAAGGTAGTGACATACCAGCAGGTGACCTGGCTGGGTCACAGTCACCCAGATTTCTTCTCCCTCTGTAGCTTCCCCAGTTCTACATGTTGCTGGGTCTCCCCACTGGCTCCAGACAAATCCACATAGCAAGTCTGGAAGCTCAGGGAGGGAAAAAGGATACAGCATTTCGTTCCACTGTTAATTAAAACAAAATACCAACGATAAAAATGAAAGCTGAGAGACGACACTGAGGATGTGATGGTGGTTGGGGCTGTTTTTATGATCTGCCCAGCTAAGTGGAGAATGGCTCTGTGGCTTCTGACCACCTTCCAGGCGGTGCTCATTTCTGACTTCCAGCCATTCTCTGAGCCGCCTCAGCTTGTGGGGCTCTTTGAAAAGTTAAGTATGAGGAGAAGGCAGTGGGTTTATAAAATTGCCTGGATTCCCCTCAGGTTTGTGTTAACACTTTCCTCAGAGGCTGTGGAGTAGGTGAAGAAGGTAGGGAGGAAAAGGAAACCCAGTTGGGTAAGACAGTGGGCTTTGGAATTAGATACCGTTGTGTTTGAATCTAGTTTTAGCTACTTAGTAATTAATTGTGGCTACATTAGTCAAGCAAAGGCCTTCATCTCATCAAGCCTCAGTTTTCTTATCTGCAAAATGGATGATAAAGATGGTACCTGCCTCAGAGGTTGAAGTTAAATGAGTTGCATATCAAGCAGAGCGCAGATCTGACACATTGCTAGCGCTGGAAAAGTGCCAGCTCCATTATTACTGTTTTTCTTATAATTGCTGTTTAATGAACATCTTTTCCCTTGGTTGCCCTGCTTTTTCAAAATGAGCTTTTCTACCAGAGAAAGAAAAGGCAATGGTAGCAGAAGATACTGAATAAACCAAAGACTTCCAATTCCCTCTAAGTTCCTGAGCCTCAGACTCTGTCCCTGCAGGAATTCCCTTTCCCAAACATCCTTAGGTCTTCCTAGGACTTTTTCTTCCTGTTGACACCCTCCTGGACTGTCTCCATAGAAGACAGCTTTATATCCCACCAAGAATGGTTTATCTCCTGGGCATCGCCTCTTTACTGCTAAGGACTCACGACCACAGCTTGTATACAAGGCACTGTGCAAAATGCTATTTATAGTGCTAGAAATTATAAGTGCCATAATTTCCAGTTTAATTCTCACAACCCCTGATGTAGTACTATTATTATCACCCATTTTAAAGGCAAGGAAATGGAAGCTCAGAGGGGATAGATAACTTTCCCAAGTACACACTACTAGGATGAGTAGAACAAAGATTCTAGTCTAGATCCATCTGATCATGGAGCCCCGGCTCCTAACCTCTATGAGATGATGACATGAAGATCTATTATCCAAGAGATTGCTGGGAATTATTAATGAATGGGGAAAGTGGTATGAGCCTCTAGCCTTCTCTGTGCATTCAATTGCTCAGTCATGTCTGACTCTTGCCACAACATGGACTGCAGACTGCCAGGCTCCTCTGTCCACGGAATCTTCCAGGCAAGAATGCCGGAGTGGGTTGCCATTTCCTCCTCCAGGGGATCTTGCCATGGTTTAACAAACGTATAACAGCATAGCAGCATAGGAGAAGTAGAGCACTGTGGTTACAAGCTTCTGTTCATTCTGCACTATTGTTTTTGACCTTTTGTCACTTCAGTGACCTTAATTTCTTTTTCTGTAAAACAGAAAAAATGGCACAGGGTTGTGGTGACAGATGTGGTAGGACAGGGAAAGCCCGTAAGACAATGGCTGGCACATAATCGACAACAGGTAAGCAAGGCTCTAGAGTAGCCACGAACTGCTCTTGCGAGAGGCTTCCATGCTGGCAGAGAGCACGGTCTGTCCTGTTCATGGAGGTCCCACCGTGTCTTCGGGGAATCTCTGCCTGACAAGTGAAGGAATGATGCTGGTCCCAGTTGTTAGGGCCAGATGTCTTTAGTGTAGCCCAGCTGTGTTGGATTCCTGGGGAGAGTCAGCGCTGGGCTCTGTTGCTTTGGCAGGCAATGAGATGGATGGATGAGGGCAGCCAATAAACAGGGGCCTGATCCAGGGACAGGACTTAGGGACAGTCACAGTGACACCCCACGGGCTGTTTCTACCTGAGATTTCATCATTTCCCTATGAGTTAAGACCATACAGGACTCCAGCCTCTCTGGAATTGTTTGTCAAAATTTATTGTCTAGAGTCAAAGGGAAGACCCTCATCAAATTAGGATTGCATAGGGTTGGAGGGACCACTGGGGCTCGGGCCTTATACCCCACCCCTCCCTAAAAGGAGGCTGAGAATAGTTAGAATTCAATTAAGCCTTGGTGAAGGGAGTCTTGCAGGCAGAGCTGGGGCAGGCCCATGTCTGGGCTGAACAGAACAACCGATTTAAGCTAAATCAACGCCTACTTAAGTGAGCTGTAATAAGCATTCTGGGGGCAACGCCAGCCTGGGGGCATCATTTATCACTGGGTAATAGAAAACCGTAATGAATAATAACTTGGGCCCAGCAGCCGGAGCGCACATACATTACCAGGTTCCCGTGGCCGCTGTCCACCCAGCCGGGAGGGTGGGGTCTGAGGCCTGGGTGCTGGGGTTTGCATATTGAATTCTGCTGCCTGCAGCAAAGTCTTTGTTGTACAGGAAAGCCACTAATCTCACCTGCTTTGCCGGTCTTGCACTCGGCCTGGGGAACACACGGTCCCTTTGCTAGTATTGCACGAAGAGGGGACAAGAAGCCTTGGAGCAGAAGCCTGTTCTTGAGAGAGTCTGGTTTTGGCATCTGCCTTGGCCAATGTGTGAGAACACAGATCTCCAGTCAACTCTTCTCTGAGGCCTGATCCCAGGGATTCATTGCCTCACAAAGCCTTGTCAGCAACGGTCTTTGAGCACCAGTGATACACAGAGTTCTGTATTGGGCAGTGGTGGGGTGTGGGGAAGCCTTGGGGATGGGTGTGGAAAATTCCTGCCCCAGCACTGTCTCATTTGATATCTACTAACTACTCTTGAGATAAATGTTATATACCTGTGCCTTAAGACCCTTAGGAGCCAGTGTCTTTGAAGCTTAACTACTTGTTTGCTGTGTGGCCTTAGATAAGCTACTGACCTCTCTGTGCCACAGGTCCTCCCCAGTGGAGATGATACCAGGGTGGTTGTAGGTATATGTAAGCTGTGGATATGAAGCGCTTAGGAGGCTCCTGACACAGAGCAAGTGCTGAGCTCACGGACTGCCGTTACTATTTATTTCTGGGCTTTCTTGGAGGCTCAATGGTAAAGAACCTGCTTGCCAACACAGGAGATGCAGGGTTTGATGCCTGGGTTGAGAAGATCCCCTGGAGAAGGAAATGGCAACCCACCCCAGTATTCCTGCCTGGGAAATTTTTCTATGAACAGGAGAACCTGGCAGGCTACAGTCCATGGGGTCGCAAAAGACTCAGCCAGGTCTTAGTGACAAAATAAACAGCAACCACTTTATAGACAAGAAGACTGAGAATTGGAGGGGTCAATCAGCTTGCACACACAGTCAGGAAGTAGAGGGCCCTGGAATTCGAATCATTTATATTCAGATCACCTCCTCTACCAGGAAACACAGACCCTTACACTTCCGGATCTGTTCTTCTGATCCCACTCCATTCAGGCTCTGGATTCTTGGGGGCTCTTTATCACTCCTCCTCCACTGTGTACCAGCAGCCCACTCCTTCCTCTTGAAAGCTCTCCTTCTTGGACCTTCCCTAAAACACTCTGCCTGTTCACCTCACCTCTGTAGGGCAATTATTACACCTCACTGTGGTTGTGAGAAGGCTGCATCTATCTGTACCAAGCAAGATTCTTTGGCCCTGTTAGCCTGGGGATGAGAGAAAACCTCTGGAATAAAAATCCAAACAAACCCCCACCCTTCGCCCCAAACCAATGCCTTCCTGACTCAGATCCCATCACAGGTTTATTCTCAATCCTTCCCCTTGTGTTCTTTGAGAGTTGTTGGCCTGCCTCGTCTTGCTGACCTCTTTTGCCTCTTCCAGGGAGTCTCCATGATTTCCTCTTGCCTATCTCATGGCCCAGTTCAGTGTCCACCTCTTCCCCCACCTCCTACACTGAACTTCTTGGCTCTGGGTCTTTGGAGGTTGTCTTGGTCCCTCTTGATTGGAGGTGGCTTCTGTTTTATTCTCCCAAATTTTCTTCTGAAGTTGGGGGAGGCTGCCCTTTTGCACATTTCCTAGTTCACTTAACAAACATTTATGCACCTTCTGGGGGCTGGAAATTCAAGAGGATTTAGACCTTGTCCTTCTACACTGGACAGATGCCTTCTTCGGTGCCCCTCCTTACTCATCTGTACATTTCAGCTTCAGTGCTCCACAGTCTTGTGTTTCTTGTTTGTTTGTTTGTTTTTTCCTAAAGAATCTGATGCTATTGACTTTTTTCTCCACTGACTCTTGACCATAATAAACTCAGATCCTTGGGGACCCATAAGGAGTTTGTAGACACCTGGAGCAAAGCATGAGGGCTGTGAGCAACGCTGGGCTCAGACTTCCTTTCCTTCTGATCTTAGCCACTACCTCAGACCAAGATGAGGCCTGGGCCTGATTTTCATTGGCATCTTAGATCAAACAATCAACTTTGGGAAAATATCAGCAGCATTCATCATAAACCATTAGAAATAAACCAAAAAAAAAAAGCCAGTTTGATTTACTCTACCTTCAACTGGTAAAACCAAACAATGCCATATGAAAAAACAATCCAGAAATGTCCTAATTCTTATCTGAGAATAGCTTTGCTTTGACCTACCCTCTCTTAGATCGTTTCCAACTAATCAGACTCATCATCCTTTTATCATGAGTTTAGTAAGTCCTCTGAGAAAAAAGCTCCTTTGTGATGACTTCAAGCGTGGATGGTGGCCGTTGGAGGTGGACCACAGAGTCTTCCCTTCAAAAGAGCTGCTGTGAGTACACCTGGCTGCCAGGCTCCAAGAGCTGCACCTCTGGATCTGCTGTGATGTTCAGCTGAAGCCAAATGTTTGATGGATTTCAGATAAAATATATATTTCTTATTGATTTCTAGTTTAAAAACATCGTGGTCAGTGAGCATACTTTGCAAGATTTTAATTATTTTACATTTATTTGAGACCTGTTTTATGCCAATATACTATTTTAGAAATGTTTCATGTGAACTTGAAAGACATGTGTATTGTTTTGAGTGGTGTGTTCTGTAAGTGTGTGGTTTTTCTGATCATCTACTTGGTATGAATGTAGCTTTTTTTTTTTTTTTTAATTAGTGTTAGTATGGAGAAGCAGAGAAGGCAATGGCACCCCATTTCAGTACTCTTGTCTGGAAAAATCCCATGGAAGAAGGAGCCTGGTAGGCTACAGTCCATGGGGTCGCAAAGAGTCAGACACGACTGAACGACTTCACTTTCACTTTTCACTTTCATGCATTGGAGAAGAAAATGGCAATCACTCCAAGGTTCTTGCATGGAGAATCCCAGGGGTGAGGGAGCCTGGTGGGCTGCCGTCTCTGGAGTCACACAGAGTCAGACCCGACTGAAGTGACTTAGCAGCAGCAGCAGCAGTTAGTATGGCATAATTTAATGAACATCCTTTAACTTTCAGCCTATGTGCGTCCTTATATTTAAAGTGGGTCTTTTGTAGATAGCATACAGACGGGTCCAATCTGGCACTCTATGCCTTTTAATTGTGTTGCTTAGACCACTTATATTTAATTAAAATTGTTGATATAGTTGGGTTTAAATCTACCATTTTGCTATTTCTTTTCTATTTGCCCATATGTTCTTTGCTATTTTCCCCTCTTCCTTTGCTCTTATAATAAATGAATTTAAAAAATGATTCCGTTTAATCCTCAGTATTGGCTTATTTGCTATGTCTCTTTGTTATATTTTTAAAATGCTTGATATAAAATTTATATAGACATTTTTAACTTCTTGAAGTCAAACTTCAGGCAATATTGTACATTTCACATAGTATAAGAACCTAGAACAGTATTTCCCCTCCTGTCCTTTTTTGTTGTTTTCATAAATTTTATTTGCATATGTACTATAAACTCCAAAATGCATTATTATTAGTTTTTATTTAAACTATTAATAATTTTCTAAAGAGAGTAAAAATGAGTCTTTTATATTTACCCACATATTTAACAGTATTGGTGCACTTCATTTTTTCCTGTTGATCAAAATTTCCACTTAGTATCATTTTCCTTTTTCCTGAAGAATTTCCTTTATCATTTCTTGTAGTACATGTCTTCTGGCAATAAACTCTCTGAGCTTTTGTTTGTCTAAAAAGTCTTTATAAGCATACCCATTTTATTGTGTTTCACTTGATTGCTCTTTGCAGCTACTGTGCTTTATATAAATTGAAGGTTTTTGGCAACCTTACTTTGAGTAAGTCTATTGACACTGTTTTTCCAACAGCATTTGCTTATTTTCTATGTCTGTGTCACATTTTGGTAATCCTCAAAATATTTCAAAGTTTTCCATTATTATTATATTTGTTATGGTGGTAATGATCTTTGCTGTTACTATTGTGTTTTGAGGTACCATGAATTGCACCCATATAAGATGGCAAACTTAACTGATAAATATTATATATGTTCTAACTGCTCCACTGACTGGCTGCTTTGCCTTCTCTCTTCCTCTCCCTACTCCTTGAGAGGCAACAACATTGAAATCAGGCCAATTAATATAATGACCTCTAAGCATTCAAGTGAAAGGAAATGTCATATGTCTCTCACTGTGAGTCAAAGGCTAGATATGATTAAGCTTAGTGAGGAGGCATGTGGAAAGTCAAAGTAGGCTGGAAGCTAGGCCTCTTGTACCAAATAGCCAAGTTGTAAATGCAAAAGGAGGGATCTTGGAGGAAATTAAAAATGCTACTTCAGTGAACACACAGATGATAAAAAAGTGAAACAGCCTTGTTGCTACTATGGAGAAAGTTCTAGTGGTCTGGACAGAAGATTAAACCAGCTACAATATTCCCTTAAGCCAAAGCCTAGTTCAGAGTAAGGCCCTCAGTTCAGTTCAGTTCAGTTCAGTTGCTCAGTCGTGTCCAACTCTTTGTGACCCCATGAATTGCAGCACGCCAGGCCTCCCTGTCCATCACCAACTCCTGGAGTTCACCCATAACGCTCCTCAATTCTGTGAAGGCTGAGAGTGGTGAGGAAGCTGCGGAAGAGAAGTTGGAGCTAGCAGAAGTTGCTTCATGAGGTTTAAGATTTATGTCATCTCTGTAACATGAAAATACAAGGTGAAGCAGCAAATGCTTATATATTAGAAGCTGCAGCAAGTTATCCAGAAGATCTAGCTAAGGTAGTTCATTATGGTGACTACATTAAGCAACAGATTTGCAACATAGATGAAACAGCCTTCTGTTAGAAGATCATTATGGTGGCTACATTAAGCAACAGATTTGCAACACAGATGAAACAGCCTTCTGTTAGAAGAAGATGCTGTCTAGGACTTCCATAGCTAAAGAGGAGAAGTCAATACCTGATTTCAAAACTTCAAAAGATAGACTGACTCTCTTGTTAGGGTCTAATGCAGCTGATGACTTTAAGTTGAAGCTAATGTTCATTTACTATTCTGAAAATCCTAGTATGTGCTTAGTTGCTCAGTCATGTTTGATTTTTTGTGACCCCATGGATTGTAGCCCACCAGGTTCCTCTGTCCATGGGGATTCTCCAGGCATGAATACTGGAGTGGGTTGCCATACCCTCCTCCGAAGGATCTTCCCAACCCAGAGATCAAACTCAGGTCTCCCACACTGCAGGTGGATTTTTTTACGATCTGAGCCACCAGGTAATCCTAAGGTTCTTAAGAATTATGCTAAATCTACTCTGCTCATACTCTATAAATGGAACAACAAAACCTAGATGACAGAACATCTGTTTACAGCATGATTGACTGAATATTTTAAGCCCACTGTTGAGACATAGGACTCAGAAAAAAAGATTCCTTTCAAAATATTACTGCTTACTGACAATGCACCTGGTCACCCAAGAGCTCTGATGGAAATATATGACAAGCTTAATTAATGTTGTTTTCATGCTTTTTAACACAACATCCATTCTGCAGTTTATGGATCAAGGAATAATTTTGGCTTTCAAGCCATATTATTTAAGAAATAAATACATTTCATAAGGCTATGGCTGCCATGGAAAAGACTCTGATGCTGGGAGAGAGATTGTGGGCAGGAGGAGAAGGGGACGACCGAGGATGAGATGGCTGGATGGCATCACAGACTCGATAGACCTGAGTCTGAGTGAACTCCGGGAGATGGTGATGGACAAGGAGGCCTGGCGTGCTGCGATTCATGGGGCCACAAAGAGTTGGACACAACTGAGCGACTGAACTGAACTGATAGCTGCCATGAATAGAGATTCTTCTGATGAATCTGGACAAAATAAATTGAAAATCTTCTGGAAAGAATTTTCCATTCTAGATTCCATTAAGGATATTCATAATTCATGGGCAGAGATCAAAATATCAACACTATAGGCATTTGGAAGAAATTGATTTAAACCCTCACAAGTGACTTCCAGGGGTTCAAGACTTCAGTGGAGAAAGTAACTACAGATGTGGAAATAGCAAGAGAGCTAGAATTAGAAGTGCCTGAAGATGTGACTGAATTGCTGCAATCTTGTGATAAAATTTTACTGGATGAGGGATAGCTTCTTATGGCTAGAGTAAGAAATTCTGTTTCTTGAGATGGCAACTACTTCTGGTGAAGATGCTATGCAGATTGTTGAAATGACAAAAAAGGATTTAGAATATTACATAAACTTAGATGACAAAGCAGTGGCAGAGTTTGACAGAATTGACTCCAATTTTCAAAATTCCACTGAAAAAATGTTATAAAAAACATTGCAAGCAACAGAGAAATTGTTTGTGAAAGGATGAGTTGATTGTCCTATTTTAAGAATTTGCCACAGTCACCCCAAGCTTCTGCAAGCACTTTTGGCCACCTGGCCTGGAGTCATGACCTGTTTATCTGCACAGTGACCTTCTACAAAGGAGTGGACCAGCCTGGAAGAGGAAGTCCTCAGGGAGCTCAATGCCCTCTCCTTGCTCATGGGAGATGAGTGTCACCACATGCACAAAGGCACTATGTACACTTAACTGTGTCAGCAGTCATCAGCACCCAGGCAAAACCCTGTGCCAGAAAAAAAATTAGACTCACAGAGGCTCAGGTAACGAATAGCATTATTTTTAGCAATATTTAGCAAAGTATTTTAAATTTAAGGTATATATATATATATTTTTTTTTTTTTAGGTGTAATGCTATTGCACACTTAATTGACTACAGTATAGTGTAAACAGCATAATGTACATACAACTTTTACATAACTGGGAAACCAAAAAATGCGACTTGCTTTAATGCAGTCTTCACTTTATTGTGGGGTCTTGAACTCAACCTACACTATCTCTGGGCTAAGCGTGTGTGTCATCTTCAGATCTGAAAGGAATTTCTTCTGGTTAAGAATTCTAGGTTGACAACTTTTTCTCTGTAGTGTTTCATAATATCTTCGTATTTTCCTCTGATTTGTGAAATTTCTGACATGAGGTTTGCTGTCATTTTTTTGTCTGTTTTTCTGTATATAATTGTCAGACTGCTTTAACAGTTTTTAAAAAAACATAAATTTGAGGATTTTGATTATGATGTATCTTGAATTTTATTTTTGAGATTTATTCAGTCTGGAGGTCATTGAAATTCCTGAATTGGTGGGGTTATAATTTTCACCATATTTGAAAAAAACATTTGACTGTCTTTCTTCAAATGTTATATCAGCCAGATGTCTCTCTCTTTTTATGGAACTTCAATCACACATACGTTAGGCTACTTGATTTTGTTTGTGATTATCAGGATCTAATGATCCAATTTTTTTCGTAGCTTCTTTTCTCTTAATGCTTCATTTTTGATAGCTTCTACTGTTCTTTAAAAATTTAATTAATTGACTAATTAATTAGTTGGAGTATAGTTATTTTACAATGTTATGTTAGTTTCTGCTGTAAAACAGAGTGACTCAGTTATACTATATACATATACCCACTCTTAAGGATTTGCTTTCCTTTTGGGTCACCACAGAGAATTGAGCAGAGTTCCCTGTGCCGGGCAGTAGGTTTTCATTAGTTACCTGTTTTATGTATACTAAGGTGTGTATGTCAATCCCAGCTTCTGAATTCATCCCACTACCACTTCCTGCCTTTGTAGCCATAAGTTTGTTTTCTACATTTGTGACTCAGGTCCTGATCTTTTCTTCTGCTGTTTCAAACATCCTGGTAACCCCATCTAGTGTATTTTTCATTTACTATAGTATCTTTTTTAATCTCTAGAATCTGCATTTGCCTCTTTATTGTGTCTTGTTTTCCCTTATCGCAGGCATGCTTTTCTCTGCATTCTTGAAAAATGGAGTGTATTCATAATGGTTGTTTCACTATCCTTTTCTGCTTGTTCTACCATCTGTGGGTCTGTTTCTACTGACTGATTTTTCTTCTGGTTCTGGAGAAAATTTTTTTCCTTTCCTTTGCATTTCTGGTAATTTCTGATTAGATAGTAGATATTATTAATTATACATTGTGGGTTGCTAAATATTATTGTTTTATATAAGCAGTGCATAGTTACTCAGAATCAATTGGATCTTTCTGCCTTGTTAAGCTTTTTTATGGCACATCCAGAGCAACGTTTAGTCTAGGTAAAATCTATGTCCAATGCCACGGCAATCCCCTTTTGAGGATTCTACCCAAAGCCCCAGGTGTTATGGAGTTGACTCTCAGTCCTGTGTGAGCTCTGGGAGTTGTTCTTGTTTTTCCTGATATTCTTTCTCCATCTTCAGGTAGTTTTTGCTTATGCGTAGCCGTTCAGTACACAGATGGGAGGGGAAACCTCTGCAGGTCTCTAAAAGTCTCTGTTTGTGAAGATTCCTCCTCTCTGGGACTCAGTCTTGCAAATTCTAGCCACCTTGGCCTTCCTGAACTTTCATCTTTGACTTCTCCGTCAGGCTGCTAGGTTTTGTTACGGTCTCCACTCCCTTTGCTAAGACCTGGATAATGCCTCCAGATGCTGACCTGGGGCAGTGGAAGTTTGCCTTCTTTGAGGGATCAAATTTCCATGCTGCTTTTTGCACAGTACTTCAAACTTCACATGAAACAATGCTTTGGTTTTCTAGTAAATTTAATATGTAAGGGTATTTGGCTCCTGTTACTCTGTCTTGGCTGGAAGCAGAACTGATCACTCACTCTTTTTTAAAACGCTTTTTTTTTCTTTCTTTTTTCTTTTTTTTCTGTTTTAATGGTCACTTCTTAGTCTCATTATCTTCTTCCTCCTCTCTCTGAGCTACTTCTGAATATTGGCATAGGTCCCCTTCTTGTTTCTATTATCTCCGTTGGCAGATTTGTCTAACGTCACGCTAGATTTGCTGTTGACTGTAAAATGGATATCTCCAGGGCAATTTCCCTTCTGAATCCCAAACTTGGATGTCCAAGTAGTCTAGCTGACATCTCTGGGATGTCTACCAGGCCTTTTTAAGCTTATTTGTTTTTATTGATGTATAATTTATTTATAATGTGTTAGTTCCAGACATTCAGTACATATATACATACATATACATAGACCCACATTTTCAGATTCTTTTCCCTTGTAGGTTATTACAAAATACTGAGTATATTTCCCAGTTGTGGTAGCCTCTTAATATGCCCACAGTATAATTCTCAACTTAGTCCTCTCTCAAACATGTTTCTTTCAGTCCTTGTATCTTAGTGATGTGGTTCAATTCACTAATGCATCATCCACCTAGAAGCTCAGGAAAAAACTTTTAATCATCTTTAATTCTTTTTTCTTCTCCTCTACTATCGCAAGTCCTATATATATACTCTGCCTCAAAAATATATTGCAGTGCATACCAGCTCTTACTAGCCTCATTGACACCACTCGGGTCTCTGTCTTGATCCTTTCTTGCCTGGACTATTACAATATGCTCCTACCTGCTTCCACTCTGGTGTGTTCCCAGTTTAGCCTATTCTCCCCCACAGCAGCCAAATTTTAATCCGATCAATTCACTTTCCTGTTTCAAACCCTCAAGTGACTTCCTATCATTTAAAATGAAATGCAAATATCTCACAATAACCTATAAGGCCAAACATGATTCTCCCCTATTTCTCTGATTCGGTCTGTCAGCATTTCCTCCACCTATTTATTTATTCCAAGTAGACCCAACCTCTTTCTGAATCCTGAGCACAGCTGAGATTTTTATGTTCTTGGGGCCTTTGCACATGCTGTGCTCATCTGCCTAATCTGTGAAGCATTGCTGCTGTTTCTTATCACTCATGTCTCACCTCAAAGTTTGTCTCTGCAGAGAAGTTTTCTCTGACCTAATACAAAGAAGCTTCTTATCCTGTCACTTTGTTATCCCATTACTTCCTTTTATTTTCTTTAGCACATATGTCAGTGATTCCGATGATGGCCACAATTTTCCAACCCTCCATCAACATCCCTTTGCAATGTGACTTTGCAACACTTTCCATTGAGAGGGGGATCTATTTCTCCATTCCTCAAATCTGGGCTGGACTTAGGACTTGCTTTGGCTGACAGACTGTTTTGGAAGTGAAGGTGTGTTCGCTCTGAGCTATGTGATCTTCTGTTCTCATTCTTGGACTCCAGCAACTGCCCTGTGAAGAATCCTGAGCTTATTTGGTGGAGGATGGGAGAACACATGGAGAAAAACTGAGGCATCTCAGCCAACAGCCAGTCTTTTCTGGGAAACAAAGCCGCCAGGCTGACCTGGAGCCATTGCAGACACATGAAGGAACGCAGACCAGACTAGGGCTGCTGAGCTGAACAACCTGTAGTCTCATGAGCAAGAATAAATGGTCATTAAAAAAATCATAAAATATTACTATGATTGCTCATGAAGCAAAAAGTTAGTTGATCTAATTAGATCAGTATTTGAAATTATGTATCAATATATGCTCACTTTATTGTGTCACCCATATCAACATATGAATTCCTTGAAGATGAGTTTTGCTCATCAACATATTGTAGTGGTTATAGCTATAGCATTAGATCAAAGTGACAATATGATATTTTAAGAAAGACCTATATATTGGCACTTTATTAAACAGGAGAGATATGGCCACCAAAGCCGTCTACACTTTCTCCTCAATTTTTCCTAAGGAAAAACCAGAGCAAAAGACGGAGGCAATTTTGTTCGATCAGGAGACTGATGGTCAAAGTGAATTAAATTATCCTAGGGAAAGGCAAATTAGGTGCCAACAAGGAATCAGTCCCTTTTCTGGGACTAATTGAAACTAATCCTAGGGAAAGGAAGCTGGAAAGGCTTGGGAAACTCATTCTTTTCTTGTCCCTCTCCCATCTCCCAATCCTGCTGCCATACCCTCTTCTTGTTTGCCTTAATGTATCCATCATCCCCACTCAAGGAAACCCTGTCAGGGCTTCCAAAGAACAGCAGAACCCAGATTGGCTTTAGGGAAAGTGTAAATAACTAATACACATAGGCTCTACACATGGACATCACCAGATGGCCAACACCGAAATCAGATCGACTATATTCTTTGCAGCCAAAGATGGAGAAGCTCTATAAGGTCAGCAAAAACAAGACCGGGAGCTGACTGTGGCTCAGATTATGAACGCCTTATTGCCAAATTCAGACTTAAATTGAAGAAAGTAGGGAAAACTGCTAGACATTCAGGTATGACCTAAATCAAATCCCTAATGATTATACAGTGGAAGTGAGAAATAGATTTAAGGGACTATATCTGATAGACAGAGTGCCTGATGAACTATGGACGGAGGTTTGTGTCATTGTATAGGATACAGGAATCAAGACAATCCCCAAGAAAAAGAAATGCAAAAATCCAAAATGGCCGTCTAAGGAGGCCTTACAAATAGCTCTGAAAAGAAGAGAAGTAAAAAGCAAAGGAGAAAAGGAAAGATATACCCTTTTGAATGCAGAATTCCAAAGAATAGCAAGGAGAGATAAGAAAGCCTTCATCAGTGATCAGTGCAGAGAAATAGAGGAAAACAAGAGAATGGGAAAGACTAAAGATCTCTTCAAGAAAATCAGAGATACCAAGGGAACATTTCATGCAAAGATGGGCTCAATAAAGGACAGAAATGGTCTGGACCTAACAGAAGCAGAAGATATTAAGAAGAGGTGGCAAGAATACACAGAAGAACTATACAAAAAAGATCTTTGCAACCCAGATAATCATGATGGTATGATCATTCACCTAGAGCCAAACATCCTGGAATGTGAAGTCAAGTGGGCCTTAGCAAGCATCACAACGAACAAAGCTAATGGAGGTGATGGAATTCCAGTTGAGCTGTTTCAAATCCTAAGATGATGCTGTGAAAATGCTGCACTCAATATGGCAGCAAATTTGGAAAACTCAGCAGTGGCTACAGGACTGGAAAAGTTCAGTTTTCATTCCAATCTCAAAGAAAGGCAATGCCAAAGAATGCTCAGACTACTGCATAATTGCACTCATCTTACATGCTAGTAAAGTAATGCTCAAAATTCTCCAAGCCAAGCTTCAGCAATACATGAACTGTGAACTTCCAGATGTTCAAGCTGGTTTTAGAAAAGGCAGAGGAACCAGAGATCAAATTGTCAACATCTGCTGGATCATTGAAAAAGCAAGAGTTCCAGAAAAACATTTATTTCTACTTTATTGACTATGCCAAAGCCTTTGACTGTATGGATCACAATAAACTGTGGAAAATTCTTTAAGAGATGGGAATACCAGACCACCTGACCTGCCTCTTGAGAAACCTATATGCAGGTCAGGAAGCAACAGTTAGAACTTGATGTGGAACAACAGACTTGTCTGTTGGACCGTTATCTGACATGTACTCTTGTCCACGTCAAAGCTATATATTGTCATCCTGCTTATTTAACTTATATGCAGAGTACATCATGAGAAATGCTAGTCTGGATGAAGCATAAGCTGGAATCAAGACTGTCTGGAGAAATACCAATAACCTCAGATATGCAGATGATACCAGCCTTATGGCAGAAAGTGAAGAGGAACTAAAAGTCTCTTGATGAAAGTGAAAGAGGAGAGTGAAAAATTTGGCTTAAAGCTCAACATTCAGAAAATGAAGATCATGACATCCAGTCCCATCACTTCATGGCAAATAGGTGGAGAAACAGTGGAAACAGGGTCAGATTTTATTTTGGGGGGCAAAAATCACTGCAGATGGTGATTATAGCCATGAAATTAAAAACGCTTACTCCTTAGAAGGAAAGTTATGACCAATCTAGACAGCATATTAAAAAGCAGAGATATTACTTTGTCCACAAAGGTCAGTTTAGTCAAAGCTATAGTTTTCCCAATAGTCATGTATGGATATGAGAGTTGGACTATAAAGAAAGCTGAGTGCTGAATAATTGATGCTTTTGAACTGTGGTGCTGGAGAAGACTCTTGTGAGTCCCTTGGACTGCAAGGAGACCCAGTCAGTCCATCCTAAAGGAGATCAGTCCTGGGTGTTCATTGGAAGGACTGATGTTGAAGCTGAAACTCCAATACTTTGGCCACCTGATGCAAAAAGCTGACTCATTTGAAAAGACCCTAATTCTGGAAAGGATTGGTGGCAGGAGGAAAAGGGGATGACAGAGGATGAGATGGCTGGATGGCATCACTGACTCAATGGACATGAGTTTGAGTGAACTCCGGGAGTTGGTGATGGACAGGGAGGCCTGGAGTGGGCGGTCCACGGGATTGCAGAGTTGGAGATGACTGAGTGACAGAACTGAACTGAACTGAAATTACTAGTATTACTCAAACCAACCAACAAAAGGAAAAAGCAAACAATGGCCAACCATCCCGTGACAGGTCATGGGATTTTTAACAACAGCAAGGGAAAAATACAGACAGATGAATTTCTAAATGAGTGCTTTTTGGGCCAACCAGAAATTTTGATATAATGTACAATTTTCTAGGTATTGTTCCAGATGTAAATTATTCAGATTTCAAATTTTGAAAAGTACTGAAAATAGTATTATACCAACAAATATTAATATTTTGATACTTTAAGCGGCATTTATTCTGGAATGCCTGAACATCTTCAGCCAATATTGCAATCACCCTCATTTCCCCAGCACCTAGGACAGCGCCCAGCAGGTTCTCAATCTATGCAAGAGCAGATGAATGAACAGATGCTTGCTAGGATTTGGCTGTATGAAAGGGCTGGGTGGAGGTGCAAGCCCAGGGTAGTCAGCTGTCCTCAAACACGCATATACACTTCACTTGCCGCCTCCCAAACAATAGCTGCCATCCCACTAGGTCCCAGTTCTGGCAAGGGAGCAGGAGGCGCCTGTGGGTGCTCCAAGGACATGCATCCCAGGGCTAAGGCAGTACATCCTGTAAAGATGGTGCTGCAAACCCTCCATGTCCTTCAGGCTTGGCGGGGCTAAGTCTTCTAGCAGAATCTCCTGTGGTGCTAGCAGGAGTGGGGCTGTGGAGGAAAGAACAGGAAGAACAATGCAGGACTGCTCTGGCCGTCCAGTGGTTAAGAATCTACCTTGCAAGGCTGGAGACATGGGTTCAGTCTCTGGTTGGGGAACTAAGACCCCACAGGCTGCAAAGAAACTAAGCCCTCAAGCTGCAGCTACTGAGGTCGTATGCTCTGGAACAAGCGTGCCCCAATTAGAGGGCTGAGTGCTGCAAACATGGAGTCTATGTGTGACAATAAACGGTCCTTCATGATGCAGTGAAGATCCTGCATGCTGCAACTGAGAGCTGAAGGAGCCAAAAAAATAAATAAATATGTATTTTAAAAAAGAAAAGTGTAATCGCCACCTCCTTGGTGCTCCCTGGGTCCTAGGCATTGTGCTAAGTGAACATAAGTCTTTTTTTATGATACTCTATCTTAATATTCACAGCATTGCATTTTGTGTCTTCCCTGGTAGTCCAGTCAGTAAAGAATCTGCCTGTACTGCAGAAGACCTGGGTTTGATCCTTGGGTTGGGAAGATCCTCCGGAGAAGGATATGGCTACCCACTCCAGTATTCTTGCCTGGAAAATCCCATGGACAGAGAAGCCTGGCAGGCTACAGTCGATGGGGTCACAAGAGCAGGACACAACTTAGCAACTACATCACCACATCTTGTGGAGGAGGAAGTTAAAGCTGAGAGGAGTTAATAAGTTGCCTGGAGTCACACAGTTAGGAGCCCTTCCCTGCTAGCTCAGGGGGTAAAGAATCTGCCTGCAATGTGAGAGACGTAGACTCCATCCCTGGGTTGGGAAGATCCCCTGGAGGAGGGCATGGCAGCCCACTCCAGTATTCTTGCCTGGAGAATCTCCAAGGCAAGAATCTCCAAGGGCCTGGTGGGCTAGAGTCCAGAGGGTTGCAAAGAGTTGGACACGACTGAGAGACTACGCCCAGCACACACAGTTAGGATGTGAGACAGGCCATGATTTGAACACAGGTCTTTCTACACCACACTTTCTGAAGGCTATGCGGAGCCAGAGCTTACCCTGTCTGCCTGTTTGGAGCGGCTCTTCCCTTCTGCCCCCAGTGAGGGACCAGACTCCATCCTGAGCCCCGCCTCTACCGCCCAGGTCTCCTGGGTCCAACTCTGACTCATAATGTTTTCTACTTGGGATCAGCCTGTTTACCTCCACCTGGGGTCACTTTTCTAAAGAGCACATGCCTTGGGCTTATCTGACAAAGGCTCAAATGCTTCCTTCCCAGCTAGTGTGAGAACTCCCATTTCAGCTCCCGTAAAACCCACACACCCAGCGCATTCTCCCGCAAACACCTCACCTCCCCACAGAGCAGACACATTCCACACAGGGCACAAGTTCAAACACCAAATATGCTACAGATCTTTCTCAGCTTAGGGTGGGGTTACTTTCTGATAAAAGTATCATAAATTGAAAATACCATAAGTCAAAAATATATTTAATACTAACACCAAACATCATTTCTCAGCCTAGGCTGCCTTAAACATGCTCAGAACACGTCCATTAGCCTACAGTCGGGAAAAGCATCTAACACGAAGCCCATTTTATAATCAAGTGCTGAACATCTCATGTGACTGAATATTGTACTGAAAGTGAAAAACAGAAGGTTGTCTGGACACAGGGCGGTTGTAAGTGCATTGGTGGCTCATCCTCATGATCGCGTAGCTGAGCGGGAGCTGCAGCTGCTGCCACTGGCCAGCGTCAAGAGACAGCACGCACCACATATCACTAGTTCAGGAAAAGATCAAAGTCAAAGTCTGAAGGATGGTTTCTGTGGAATGCGTATTGCTTTCACATCATGGTAAAGTACAAAATCATTAGGTTGACCCATCATAAATCTGGGACCATCTGTATAAACCAGAGACCTGCATCATATACACATGTGAGCTATTGTTTTTCACACACAGGCAGGATATGCTTCACATACTTACGGACATCAGCTCCTCTGCACAGGAAGTCATACACTACGCATGCACACACACACGCACGTACCATTCAGCATACTCACACACCTGTTAAACTTCATGCCTACTCAGGACGGACTCCCCCTGCCCGACTCCCTCCTACCCTCTGCTGCAGATGGATGGTCATTTGGGTGATGGGTGCTCCAAGTAGGGAAACTACCTCCTTGTACCACCTCACCTTTCAGGTGCCCCAACAAGCTCGGCTGTGCATAGAAGAAAAGGAGGTATAGACGGGGCCAAAGTGAATTAAACAGGCCCCAGACCGCCATAGGCAGACCAGGGCTCCAAATCCCACTAGAGATGGACAATGCTATGTTTGCTGGAGAGAGATCTCGGCGAGATGGCAGACACACTGAGAAAAAAAGGAGCTGGTGAGTCAAGGTGTCCCTGGGCAAGGAAGCAAATGAGGATTATAATCATGGTGAAATAGAGAAAATATGAATGAAAGTTTAGATATTTGAATAAAGCAAAGCACAAACAATTCTGAGAAGAAAATTCTGAAAGAGGAGTAACCTCCTGACTCCCCCTAATGCAAAAATCCACAGAACTGGGGGTAGGGGGTGTTACTGGAGAACCCATTAAGGGATAGTGGGGATCAGACTCCAAATTTCTTCCAGGGACTTGTCCAAAGTGCTTCTCCCAGTCTCGATTTTGAAGAATGATTGGTGTGCTGCCAAGAAGCTTGAATGGAAATGTGGTCAGTTCTGAGCCTGGACAGGTTACACCACTGTGTGTCCATCCAAATTCATGAGTTGATTGGCCGGGGGTGAGGCTCCCGCGTGGGACTCTGGAGGCAGAGGCAGGGGATGGGGAGGGCAGCCTGGGGTCTGGTCCATGGAGCCCAGGGACCTGGCCTTGGAGCCCTTGGGATGAGCTGTTTACAGCCCGAGGCTGAAAGCACAGGCAGCACCAGGCACAAGTCCCTTCTTGCCTTTACTGGGGACATGATGCGGCCTCAGGTTAGGAAGGACAGTGGGCGTTCTGCAGCGGGGAGAATGTTCTTCCTGAGAGCAGGTGAGGGCCACCGGGGACATCCCTGCAGGAGCTGGGGCAGGAGCAGGAGAGTGCTGTTTGTGAGTGCAGGTGAGTCTGTGTTATCTCTGCACATTTCTTTTCTTTTTAAAATGATTTATTTGTTAACTTATTTTTCTGTGCCAGATCTTAGTTGTGGCAGGTGGAATCTAGTTCTCTGACCAGGAATTGAATCCAGGCCCCCTGCATTGGAAGCACAGAGTGCTAGCCACTGGACCACCAAGGAAGTCCCTCCTTGCACATCTGCATATGGAAAAAGGGTAAGATTTGAGGCAGGTGGAGTGTGCTGTGGGCAGGTGGAAGGATGTGGAAGCGGGCGGGAGAAACTGGAGGATTCTGTTATGTGACCTCAGTGATGCCCGCAGTCTTGCCGATACCGGGACATTCATGGTATTTTGCCTTGATCTCCAAACAAATCGGTCCCTGATCACTAGCTGCAGGTAACCCACACCTGGCTTTCACGTGGACCCTTCCTTCCAGTTCTCCCAAGGACTTGTCCCTTTGGCTCTCCCTGCCTCTTGGGGTGGGGCAAGCTTTACACGGAGCAGAGCTGAGGAAAGGCTCTGAGCCATCCCAGTCATTGGGGAGCAGCTTTGCTCTCAGAAACCCAGGTGTGACTCATGGGAGGTTCCCTGGAGGAGGGAGTTTGACTGTTGAGTTGGCTGCTCAGAGTTGGATTAGCAAAATGCTGGGGCTGGGGAGATGGCATTCCTGCAAGAGCAAAGCCATGGCACTGGGGAGTTTGGGAAGCCTGGAGAAGTTGGCCAAGGCCTGGGTGGTAGTGGATTTTGTGTGTCAACTTTATTGGGCCACGGGGTGCCCAGATATTTGGTTGAACATTATTCTGGGTGTGTCTGTGAGGGTATTCTGGATGAGACTGGCATTTGCTTTGGTAGACTGAGTGAAGCAGATCCTCATTCAATCCATGAAGTCCTGGATGGAGCAAAACATCTGAGTAGGAGGGAACTTCTGCTGCCTGACTCCTGGGCTGGTCTTCTCCTGCCTTTGGACTTGGACTAAGTCTAGAAATTATACATTGATTCTCCTGGTTCTCAGACTTTTAGACCAAGATTAGAATTATACCCCTGGCTCCAGCTTGCTGACTGCAGATCCTGGGACTGTTCAGCTTCCATAATCTCAAGCAAATTCTTTATAATAAATCTCTCTCTATCTTTTCTTTAGTATTTATCTATCATCAATCAACCAATCATCTATCTACCTGCCTACCTCTATTTCTATATTTTTATTAATGCCTATTGGTTCTGTTTCTCTGGAGAACTCTAACAGCTAGAGTGATAGTTCTCACCCATGACTGCACATCAGCATCACCTGGGAAGCTTCAAGAAGAAGGACTTGCTGGGCTCCATCCCCAGAGGCTCTGATTCCATTGGTCTGACATCAGACCCAAGCATTTCTACTTTTCAAAAGTTCCCCAAGGACTCCCCTGTGTAGCTGAGGTGGAGAAGCTCTGAGGTTGAGAGGGAGGTCTGAGCTGGAGCATGGGGTGTGGGAAGGAGAGGAAGGAGGGATGTGAACTCATTCAGGGCATCTGGGCTGCAGGCATTTGCTTGTTGAATAGCATCAGACAACTTCCCACCGTAGCAGTGAGGATGCTCCCCATTTTTCAAATAAGGAAAACAATTGCTCAGCAAGGGAGTGGAAGGTTCAAGATCCCAAGGCTGGTAGGTGGCAGAGCTTGAATTCACAACCTAAAATCTGGAAGATGAACTTGAAAAGGCTTGGCCCTGAAATGACATTTGTCTTCCACTCTAGGAGCATGGAGAACATTGGAGTACGGCAATCGTCATTCTGGGGTCAGATCCTCTCATGCATAATAACCCCCATACTCCTGGCTTGGAGGAGAACTTCAAGCTTGGGGACCTGCAGGATCATGAGTCCCATGACAGTGTTCTGTGCTTTTTAGCCTCATATTAGTGGAGTATTTGTGTGGCCTGGACCTCAGAAATCAGAGCATTCTCCATCCCCCTCCATCCTTGGGATGATGTCACATTCATTTATTTCCTTGACAGCAGTGCTTGGCATTCAGTGGATCCTCAACGAATGTTTATGGAATTGAAAAAAATGGTTTGAAAGGTCACAAAACTGATGCCACAAATGCTCAGGTACATTGAATTGTCCTTCCCACATGGAGTGAGTTATAGCAGAGGCGGGACTAGAATCAGCTCTTCTAACCTCAGCCATGTGGCCTTTTCACACTGTTATTTCCCTGCTGTTTCTGTTCGTTTCAGAATCATAGCCTTGGGGACTAGGTGAGCCTCCGAAAAGGTTTATACAGCATTTAAAAACAGCCTTCTTCTTCTGTGTCCTCTCCCGTTCGGTAGCAGTGACTGTCTACAGCTTAATCTGAGGCTCATGAAGAGAGAGTGCCGGCATTGATTAGCGATGTCTGTCGTGGATGTGGGAGTGGCTAGTGGCAGCAGGCATGCCAGATATTTGCTGTTCCTGATTTCATCCCGATTTCTTTAATTTATGGTTAAGAAAACGAAGTTCCTTTTGGCTGTCCATAAAATTATATGACAATGGGAGACTCAGATAAGTAATGGGGGGAGCCTTTCCACAAATCCCAGATACTCTAGGGTCTCCTTAAGGAAAGCCAGCATTGAGTTATGGTAAAATTTCTGGGCTTGAAGTTAGATGGAGAGATTGATGTACACATCGTTATGCTTAATGACATTGTGATCTCTGGCATGACTTCTCTTTCTGAGTTTCTGTTTCTTCATCTATAATGAATGAATATAGAGGTGGAGCCATATGTCTCCTAGGGCTGTTATAAAGAGTAAATTAAGGAAAGTGTGAAAAATGTTCAATCAGCCACGAAGCACTGTGGGACTCATTCCTTTTGCGGATGGAATTATCGGTCCCAATTCTTTACCTTTCCCTGGATCTATGCCTTTGCCATATGGCTCTGCAGTTCTTTCTATACAGCAGAATTTCACTGGCCCTTTACTTGGGCTTAGTTATGTGACTTGATTCAGCCAATGGAAAGGGACAGAAGACAGGGTGTCAGCTTGGGCTAGGCTGGAGGAGCGTCTTATGTGTCCATTTGCTCTCTTATGCCTTGGTTCTTGTCCTGAGAAGGACAAGCCCTAGCTAGCCCCCTGGACCAAGAACTGTGAAAGAAAGGAGAAGCAGCCTCAGTTCAACCTGCAACTTGAGCCCAGCCTGGATCAGTGGACCCTCAGCTGATGTGCATGCAGATGCTTGAGCTAAATGAATGCTTAGTTTGGTATGAGACTGGGACTGTTTGTTACACAGTAACAGCTGACCAAAGCACCTCTGATGGCCATTCCTGGTAAGCAGCAGCTTTCTCTCTCTAGGGCTGCGGTTTCACTGTGGAGTGAATAAAGGACAAGATGCCACAGGGCAGAAAAGGCACCTTGGCACTTCCCTTCCTCTTCTACTTTTGTGAGGAGCCTAGGGGCTCCTGACCGCTACTGACATTAAAATATGCAACTGCTTATGTGAGAGCCCCTGGCTCCATGGCCTCTTGCTGTCCAGTAGCTCAAGGCAGAATATCAGTTGCTCTGGTTTTGTCTCATGAGCTTTGCAGACCGTTGCTTTTCCCGGACCACTTAGCACCTGCAACACCCTCTGCCCCCTCGTTCTATACCTCTTCTCTGCATCCTACTTTGGGTTGGAACTTCACTGTTTACAAGGGGAGGGGAGGATGTGAGGGGAGGGCAGCTGCCCCAATTAGCTGTGGAGAGAGTGGGCCTCAGCCTCAGCCAGGGAGCAGGGCTAGCCTGTGGTGGACAACTCAAGGGCAAAGAGTCCAGGAGAATATGCAAAACTTTGCATTAAATAGGCAAAGGCTCAGCTCCAGAGTCCTTTGCTCTCAAGTTCAAGCAGAAAATGCGAGAATTGATATGCTAAATGGATGCAAAGAAAGGAATTCTTCCAGCAGATCCCAGGTCTGAGGATTTTTCCCTAGATGAAGGAAAGAAAGGTGATGCAGTTCTGAAGCAACTTTACTGGCATTTCTCAGAGGAAGAGGCTGTTTGACCTTGAGATCATTAGGTTGAGAGAAAGAAATTGGGGTCAGAGAGGTGTGTGGACTTGTCTAAGATGGCATAGAGAATTGGGAATGCAACAGGTCTGGGCCCAGGTGTGTTAGGTCCTGATTGAGCTCTGCCTTTGCTGAGCAGGTTCTTAGAATCAACTTGGTCCAAGGCCAGGGCAAGGTCACCGCTCCCACGAAGTTCAACTGTCATTTGTCTTCTTGCTGGAAAATACTGCTCTTCAAGGTCTTCTCATGGCATAGTCTTGCTTTCCTCTGTGCCAAGGGTCCCTGCTCACACTGTTGATGACAGGGCTGCACTCCTGTCCCCCTGCCCTCCCCCAGTTAACCGCACTGAGTGCGGCTGCCTTCCCGCACTGTCCTGAAGCTGCTGACAAAATGTGGAGGCTGGCTGTGCTGCTCTCTTGGACCAACTCTCTGTGGTCTGGGCAAGGTTATCACAAATACGTTTCAGGCAACACAGTGGTAAAGAACCTGCCTGGCAATGCAAGAGACTCCAGTTCGACTCCTGGGTCAAGAATATCCTCTGGAGTAGGAAATGGTAACCCATTCCAGTATTCTTGTCTGGAAAATCCCACGGGCAGAGGAGACTGGCAAGCTACAGTCCATGGGGTTGTTAAGAGTCAGACACAACTGAGCATATTGCACATGGTCCAATATTGATATCTTTCTAAGGATTGTATTTTTCACTCAGTTTTATCCATGGTCACTTTATTATATCATGTAATAAATATGAAATGGAGGCTCAGTGAGTGTAAGTGACTTACCTGAGGTCATAATGCTAGCTATTGATGGGGTGGAAGTGTTATGGCTAAATGTTTGTGTCTCTCTCACCAAAAATTCATAGGTGGAAGCCCTATCTGCCAATGTGATGGGGGACTGTCCTATGGGAGATGATTATGTTTAGATGAGGTCACATGGTGACGCCCTCATGATGGGATTAGTGCCCTTATAGGAAGAGGGAGAAACACCATGAATCACACAGGAAGAAGGTGGCCTTCTACAAGCCAGGAAATGGGGTCTCTCAGACACCAAATCTGCCGGTGCCGTGATCTTGGACTTTCCATGTTCCGGAACTGTGAGAATTAAAAGTTTGTTTTTAAGCCAGTGTATGGCAGCCTGAAGGACTGATGCTGAAGCTCCAATACTTTAGCCACCTGATGTGAAGAGCCAACTCACTGGTAAAGATTGAGGGCACGAGGAGAAGGGGGTGATGGAGGATGAGATGATTGAATGGCATCATCGACTCAATGGAAGTGAGTTTGAGCAAACTCTGGGAGGTAGGGAAGGACAGCGAAGCCTTGTGTGCTGCAGTCCATGGGGTTGCAAAGAGTCGGACACGACTTAACAACCGAATGAAAACATGGCAGCCTGAACAAACCATGACGGGAAGTGAGAAACCACTCCTCCTGACCTCAGCCCAATGCCTCTTCTACACCACAGTGCCTTTTGGGAGGGTAGACCACGTACCATCGTTGTAATCACCTAGGGTTTCAATTATTTGACTCCTCAAGGGATGGTGTACTTCAACCTGTCTTTCTGCGAGGGATGACAGAGTGGGTTTAGTGAGATCTGTCAGCCATAGTGACACAAAGTTGGAAAAATGTGTTTCTCTAAGAACACTGTTGGCAGGAGAGCAGGAGCAGACATCTTGCTGTCCAACAAGTAAGGTAATTAATATTCCATTAACAAGGCCATTACAACTCCTGAGTGGAAATCATGCTTCATCTTAAGGTGCGAAGCCCACTTCTAAGTGAGGTGTAACAGCTGAATAAGCATACCTCCTGATTTATGTTCATAAAACTTAATTTATTAGCTATGTCTTAATTGTGATGGTGTGAACAGTCCCGGAGCCATTAGCAAAATCCTTTAAAAGCCACTACGAGAATAATATGCCCAATAAATGAGATGAGTAGCACTTTTTCTGCGTCTGAGTCTATAGACTTGCTAATCAGGATGGGTTGGTCTTTAATGGAGTGGGTGGGGGGGTGCTCTGGGGATGTGATGGAGGGTGGCCTCATCCTGCACTGCCCTGGGACCAGCCCTGCAGCTTATCTGGAAGGAAGGGTGATGTTTGGAGATGTGGAGATACTGGGAGAGATGGAAGGGACAAGAGAGGGTTCTCCAAGGTGTAGTAAATATGGCAAAGACACGGAGCAGGCAGTGTGCAATTCCCGTGCGCTCTTTGACTAGAGAGTAGCTGTGTGACTTCGTGCATCACCCCCCTCACCCTCTCCTTCCTTCATCTTTCCTCTCAGCACTGCCAAGAGCTTAGCCCCGTATTAAGCACACAATACAATAGATGGGGAAACAGTGGAAACAGTGTCAGACTTTATTTTTGGGGGGCTCCGAAATCACTGCAGATGGTGCCTGCAGCCATGAAATTAAAAGACGCTTACTCCTTGGAAGGAAAGCTATGACCAACCTAGATAGCATATTCAAAAGCAGAGACATTACTTTGCCGACTAAGGTCCGTCTAGTCAAGGCTATGGTTTTTCCTGTGGTCATGTATGGATGCAAGAGTTGAACTGTGAAGAAGGCTGAGCACCGAAAAATTGATGCTTTTGAACTGTGGTGTTGGAGAAGACTCTTGAGAGTCCCTTGGACTGCAAGGAGATCCAACCAGTCCATTCTAAAGGAGATCAGCCCTGGGATTTCTTTGGAAGGAATGATGCTAAAGCTGAAACTCCAGTACTTTGGCCACCTCATGCGAAGAGTTGACTCACTGGAAAAGACTCTGATGCTGGGAGGGATTGGGGGTAGGAGGAGAAGGGGACGACAGAGGATGAGATGGCTGGATGGCGTCACTACTCGATGGACGAGTCTGAGTGAACTCTGGGAGTTGGTGATGGACAAGGAGGCCTGACGCACTGCTATTCATGGGGTCGCAAAGAGTCGGACACAACTGAGCGACTGAACTGAACTGAACTGACCTTAGTATTGGGGTGTCTGTAGGAATGCCAAGAGGTAGACTCTGATGCTCTTCTCACATGGGTTCAGACATGCTGCCAACCAGCAAAAGTCCTGTAGAGCCCACATCTCACGGGCTTCAAAGGGCATATTATTTGGCCATGCAATATCCATCTAGTTGAATTTAGGTTGAGAAGCAGAATAATTTATCTCCTCTGGGAACGCTAATGGTCAAAGAAAAATCACGTTCCTTCTTTACCCTGCTCTCTCTTTATATGGGAAGGGAGGTGTTAGAACCCTCATGATGAAAAGCAATTCCAGTGGCTGCTGCCAAGGTCTGACACCCAGAAGTTCTTCTCTATGTCGCTTATGGACACCATTTTCTGAAAAGGTCAACTGGAAAAAACAGTTTAAATAGATACGTGGCGAGCCTGCCCAGTGGCAGGCCATTATCCAGCTTCCTGTTCACAGCTGTGCCGCGTCCTCTCTGTCCACCACCATCCAAACAGGGCACAGAGCTCACCCTGGAGGGCACCGGTGTCCCTGAGAGCAGCCTCACTGCCGCATCTCCCCGAGATCCTCATGCTGGTCAGCCCAACTTCTGTTCTTAAAACATGGGGTTGGTCAAAAAGTTCTTTTGGAAGTAAGAAATAACATCTGCAGTAAGATGTTACAGAAAATCCAAATGAACTTTTTGGCCAGTTGTTGTCATTCAGTCGCTCAGTTGTGTCTGACTCTTTGTGACCCCATGGACTGCAGCATCCCAGACTTCTCTGTCCTTCACCAACTCCTGGAGCTTGCTCAAACTCATGTCCATTGAGTTGGTGATGCCATCCAACCATCTCATCCTCTGTCATTCCCTTATCCTCCTGCCATCAGTCTTTCCTGGCATCAGGGTCTTTTCCAATGAGTTGGCTCATTGCATCAGGTACCCAAAGTATTGGAACTTAAGATTCAGCATCAGTCCTTCTAATGAATGTTCAAGATTAATTTCCTTTAGGATTGACAGGTTGGATCTCCTTGTAGTCCAAAGGACTCTCAAGAGTCTTCTCCAATACCACAGTTCAAAAGCATCAATTCTTTGGTGTTCAGTGTTCTTTATGATCCAACTCTCACATCCATACATGAACTACTGAAAAAACCATAGCTTTGACTAGATGGACCTTTGTTGGCAAAGCAATGTCTCTGCTTTTTAATATGCTGTCTAGGTTGGTCATAACTTTCCTTCCAAGGAACAAGCATCTTTTAATTTCATGGCTGTAGACACCATCTGCAGTGATTTGGAAGCCCAAGAAAATGAAGTCTGTCACTGTTTCTATTGCTTCTCCATCTATCTGCAGTGAATGGGACCAGATGCCATGATCTTAGATTTCTGAATGTTGAGTTTTAAGCCAGTTTTTTCAGTCTTCTCTTTCACCTCATCAAGAAGTTCTTTAGTTGCTCTTCGCTTTCTGCTATAAGAGTGGTGTCATCTGCACATCTGAGGTTACTGATATTTCTCCAGGCAGTCTTGATTCCAGCTTGTGCTTCATCCGTTCTGGCATTTCTCATGAGGTACTCTGCATATAAGTTAAATAAGCAAGGGGACAATATACAGCCTTGACTTACTCTCTTCCCAATTTTGAACTCAATTCTCCTTTCCCAATTCTGTTACTTAAAATCAAAGGAGTCTTGGGACTTCCCTGGTAATCCAGATGTGAAGACTCCGAGCTTCCACTGCAGTGGGTGCCGGTTTGATTCCTGGTTGGGGAACTAAGATCTTGCAAAAAAAGCTTGGCCAAAACAAAAAATCCCAAATGAATCTTGATTAATATAGTAAAGAACTTGCAATATAAGGAAAAGACAATAGGTTTGAGAAGCTGTCAAAATCCTGTTCTAATGCTTTTTTGAAAGATAAGCTCTATTGGATATGATTTACGTGCAATGAAATTCACGTCTTAAGAGTACAGTTTGATGACTTTTGATATAGGTGTATACTCATGTAACTGTCACCCCTGTTAAGACAGAACATTTCTGTCTCCCCAAAAAGTTTCCTGGTGCCCCCATGCCAAATTACTATAAGGTAACCATAGTTGTGATTTCTAGCACTGTGGGTTAGTTTTGCTATTCAGTCATATAAACTGAGGCCCGTAAATCCTACCACACATACCCCTTATTGCCTGGCTTCTTTTACTCAGCATAATTATTTTAAGATTCACCATGTTGTTGAATGTATCAGTAGTTCATTTTTATTGCAGAGTAGTGGCCTATTTTCTGGATACAGCACAGTTTGTTTATCAATTCATCTGTGGACGAATATTTGGATTGTTACCAGAGTTTCAAGCTATATGAATGCAAGTGTTATGAACATTTATGTACAAGTATCCCTACTTTATGTATATATGACATATGCAAATTCGTATATGTATTATATGCATAATACACACACATATATTATTTCTTTTAGATAAATACATAGGATTGGAATCTCCAGGTTATATAAACATATGCTTAACTTTGTAGGAAACTGACAAACTTTTATTTATTTATTTATTTATTTATGGCTGTTTAACACCACTTGTTTAAAACACTGTCTTTTCTCCATTGAGTTATGTTGGTGCTTGTGTCATTGAAAATCAACTGGCTGTACATACATTGGTCTATTTCTGGACTCTTTAGTCTATTCAACTGATGTATATGTTTACCCTTATACCAATATCATTCCATCTTCATAACTGGAGCTTTACAATATAAATCTTGGAATCAGCTAATATAAATCCTCTAATTTTCCTCCTTTCCCCCTATTTTGTTTCGGTTATTCCAGATCCTTTGCATTTCCGCTTAGTTTTAGAATCACTTTGTCAATTTGTACAAAAATATCCCTCTAATATTTTAATAGATATTGCATTGAATTTATAGATCAGTTTGGGGAGAATGAACAACTTAACAATATTGACTCTTCTAATCTATAACTGTGGTATATCTCTG
>SJYC01032693.1:0-37833 GCA_006408675.1 Madoqua kirkii | reverse complement strand
CCACAAATTGTACCATTTAAAAAATGTTAATTTTCCTATTATTTGTTGCTAAGGTCTAGAAATACCATTGCTTTTAATATATTGATCTTTTATTCTGTGCTACTGTTAATTTTTCTTGTTTGTTCATTAGATGTTTTTGGAAGATTTCTGAGAATTTTCTGAACTTATATCATTGGCGAGAAAAAACCATTTAACTTCTACCTTTCTAATATTTATATTTTCTATTTCTAATTCTCTCTTTCTCTTTTTGTACTGGCCTGGACTTCTAATACATACTGTTTCAGTTCAGTTCAGTTCAGTCGCTCAGTCGTGTCCAACTCTTTGCAGTCCCATAAATTGCAACACGCCAGGCCTCCCTGTCCATCACCAGCTCCTGGAGTTCACTCAGATTCACGTCCATCGAGTCAGTGATGCCATCCAGCCATCTCATCCTCTGTCATCCCCTTCTCCTCCTGCCCCCAATCTCTCCCAGCATCAGAGTCTTTTCCGGTGAGTCAGCTTTTCGCATGAGGTGGCCAAAGTACTGGAGTTTCAGCTTTAGTATCATTCCTTCCAAAGAAATCCCAGGCCTGATCTCCTTCAGAATGGGCTGGTTGGATCTCCTTGCAGTCCAAGGGACTCTCAAGAGTCTTCTCCAACACCACAGCTCAAAAGCATCAATAGTAAAAGTGGGCATCCTTGCCTTATTCCTGATATTAGAAGAAAAGCACTAAGTATCATGTTAGGTGTAGTTTTGTTTGTTTTTGTATAGATGGCCTTTATGGTTGAGAAATTTCCTTCTATTTTTAGTTTGCTGATGGTAAAAAATTTTTGCAATTCCATATTCATATTGATTTAGGTGATTTCCCATAGTGAAAATTAATAAATATTATACCAAGAGACATTTTGGAAGAAAAATATCAAAAATGTATAAACCAAAGCTCATGGATAACTGAAAGGTACCATAAGAAAAGATCTTTCTTTTTAAATCTGGTGGCATGAAAGTCCTCTCTT
The DNA here is from genome assembly GCA_006408675.1 of Madoqua kirkii. Taxonomy (NCBI): domain Eukaryota; kingdom Metazoa; phylum Chordata; class Mammalia; order Artiodactyla; family Bovidae; genus Madoqua; species Madoqua kirkii. The sequence continues at coordinate 36,840 of SJYC01032693.1, read as the reverse complement.
AGTATGACCCCCAAAGAAAAAATCATTAAAAGTTATTAGACTATGTAAAAATTGTCAGTTGCTTTTCTAAAGACGTCATAAACAGATACAGAAGACTTATATCACTTGTTTTATAACTGTGTATAACATACATGATAGATGAAGGGTTGTTATTTCTTACATATAAAGAGTTTATACACATAAAGAGGAAGTTTTAGAACTATTTTATAAATTGGCAAAGGGCATGAACAAGCAATTTGCCAAAGAAATAGAAATAGGCAAGAAAAGTATAAAAAGATATTCCATTTCAGTAGTAATAAACCCAAACTAAACAATAACAGATTTTCTTTGGCAGATTGGCAAAGGTTAACAGATTGATAATATTTAGTGTCAAAGAGGGTGTAAGGAAATTTTCATATTGTTGGTGGGAGAGCAAATTGTTATTGTATCACTGGAGGACATTTTCTAATATTTATTGAAAGCCTTAAAAATGTGCATATCCCTGGATCCCACAATTCTACTTCCAGGGATTTATTCTAAAACAATATTGAACAAATGAGAAAAGATTTATGTGTAAGAATGTTTATTGCAAATTATTGATAACACTAATTTTTTTGCTTCTTAAAATTTTATTGAAGTATAGTTGATTTACAATGTTGTGCTTAATTTCTGCTGTAAAGTGACTCAGTTACACATATATACTCTTTTTCACATTCTTTTCCATTATGGCTTATCACAGGATAGTAACCATATTCCCTGTGCTATTCAATAGGACCCTGTTCACCCTTCCTGTGTGCAATAGTTTGCAGCTGCTGACCCCAGCTCCTAGTCCTTCCTCTGCCCCTTCCCTCCCCTCTAACAACTGCAGGTCTGTTCTCTATATCTGTGAGTCTGTTTTTTCCCCACTAATATGCTCATTTGTGTCATATTTTAGATTTCATATATAAGTGATAACATCAAATTTTGGATATAACCTAAAGATCTATCAGAAGGAGCTGGATTAAGTAAGTAAATTATGCTATAGCCATTAAGTGGAATACTATGAATCTATTCAAATATATTAGGTGGATTTATATTAATCAAAATGGAAAGATGTGCCTTGTTAAGATGTGCCTGTTTGCGTCTATTAAGATTCCATATTTTTAATTATAAAGGGAATGTATATATATATGTGTGTGTGTGTGTGTATAAACATACATATATACCCAACACAATGATTGGCATATAGTAAACACTCAATAAGCGTTGAGTGACTAAATGTCCAAATTAAAAAGAAATGTCTAGATGTGTGTACAATATATCAAATGTTAACTGAATATCTATGGATGGAGGGTGTTGGGTAATTTATACCTTCTTTGTTATTTCTGTACAATTTGAAAAACTTTGAAAAATGTGTATTACTTTTATAATCAGAAATGGCAAAAGATCTGTTAGTTTTCTAGAAAATAAAAGATTCAATAAGACTTGATTGCTGGTGAGTGGGGCATGAGAAGAATGGAGGTGTTAGGGAAGATGTCCTGTGTTTTGGCTTGTGCAACTTCCTTCACTAAGAACAAAGCTAGTGGAGGTGATGGAATTCCAGCTGAGCTATTTCAAATCCTAAAAGATGATGCTGTGAAAGTGCTGCACTCACTATGCTAGCACATTTGGAAAACTCAGCAGGGGCCACAGGACTGGAAAAGGTCAGTTTTCATTCTAATCCCAAAGAAAGGCAATGCCAAAGAATGCTCAAACTACTGCACAATTGTATTCATCTCACATGCTAGCAAAGTAATCCTCAAAATTCTCCAAGCAAGGCTTCAACAGTATGTGAACAGATGTACAGCTGGATTTAGAAAAGGCAGAGGAGCCAGAGATCAAATTGTCAACATCTGTTGGATCATTGAAAAAGCAAGAGAGTTCCAGAAAAATATCTGCTTCATTGACTACCCTAAAACTTTTGACTGTGTGGATCACCACAAACTGTGAAAAATTCTTCAAGAGGTGGGAATACCAGGCAACTTTACCTGCCTCCTGAGAGATCTGTATGTAGGTCAAGAAGCAACAGTTAGAACTGGACATGGAACAATGGGCTGTTTCAAAATTAAGAAAGAAGTACATCAAGGCTATATAATTGTCAGCCTGCTTATTTAACTTATTACAGAGTACATCATGTGAAATGCCAGACAGGATAAAGCACAAGCTAGAATCAAGATTGCCGAGATGCATATCAATAACCTCAGATATGCAGATGATACCACTCTAATGGCAGAAAGCGAGGAGGAACCAGAGAGCCTCTTGATGAAAATGAATGAGGAGAGTGTAAAAACTGGCTTAAAACTCAACATTAAAAAAACTAAGATCATGGCATCTGGTCCTATCACTTCATTCACTGGCTAATAGTTGGGGAAACAATAAAAGCAGTGACAGACTTTATTTTTCTGGGCTTCCAAATCACTGCAGATGGTGTCTACACCATGAAATTAAAAGATTGTTGCTCTTTGGAAGAAAAGCTATGACCAACCTAGACAGCATGTTAAAAAGCAGAGACATTACTTTGCTGACAAAAGTCCATGTAGTCAAAGCTATGGTTTTTTCAGTAGTCATGTATGGATGTGAGAGTTGGACCATAAAGAAGACTGAATGCCAAAGAATTGATGCTTTTGAACCGTGGTGTTGGAGAAGACTCTTGAGAGTCCCTTGAACTGCAAGGAGGCCCAACCAGTCAATCCTAAAGGAAATCAATCCTGAACATTCATTGGAAAGACTGATGCTGAATCTAAAGCTCCAATACTTTGGCCACCTGATGTGAAGAGCCGACTCACTGGAAAAGACCCTGATGCTGAGAAAGACTGAAGGCAGAAGAATGGGATGACAGAGGATGAGAGGGTTGGATGGCATCACCGACTCAGTGGACATGAGTTTGGGCCAGCTGGGGCAATTGGTGATGGACAGGGAGGCCTGGTGTGGTGCAGTCTGCAGGGTTGCAAAGAGTTGGACACAATTGAGTGACTGAACTGAACTGAATTTCCCTCAGTGTTCTGTTGCCATTTCAGGGAAATCATGAGAAAGAGAAGAAGGAGGAGGGTATGTGTGTGTTTTGGCTGTGTGGGATGTCGAATCTTAGTTCCCCGACTAGAGATTGAACCTATGCTCCTGCAGTGGAAGAGTGGAGTCTTAATCATGAGACCACTAGGAAAGTCTCTGTTTGTGTGTGCTAAAATTTCCACCTATTTTGTTTGCAGTGCCAGTGGGGCACCCAGTGAGATACGTGGATCTGGAGCTCCTAGAAAGAGGTTAGATCACAAACCAATTACTATTGATGATGTCAGGAGGCAGCAGCCAACGTGTGTTAGTTACAGTTACAGCTGAGAAAGCTGCTGCTCAGCAGAGAGGGCAAAGTGAGGCGGGAGCATGGGGGTAGTCTTGCAGAGCCCTCTTACCTTCAGGGAGGCCAGGAAGAGTTTCCAGGAAAGGAACCAGAGAAAGAATAGGAAGTTAGGAAGGAGGATAACCAGCAGAGAATAGTGTCCTGATACAGGGGGACAGGTGCTGCTGAGAGGTCAAGCTAGGTGCAGGATGCCAATCGCCCAGAGGATCTGGTCATTAGCAGGACATCCATGGCCTTGCTGGGAGTGGTCTCGTTGAAACTGTTGGGGCAGGAGGTGTATTTGATTCTTATGAGACACTTGGAGGAGATGGTGAGACAGGACCTGAGGTGATAGCTGGAGGGGAATGGAAGGTCAAGAAACATATTTTTTACTAGGATGGGAGGAATTTGATCACACTCATGAGTGGAAGGGAAGGAACCAGTTGAGGGAGAGCCCCTAAAGGCCCTGGAGATGGGAGAACGGTCTATGTGGAGGTCAGAACAGGTGGGAAGAAGGATGATATACTTCCAAGAGAACGGAGGGGGCGCTCTTCTTCCACGATAATGGAGGAGGAGAGGCTGGATGTCGGTGCAGCGGTGGCGGAAGCATGGGGGGAAGTAATTAGAGGTGGTCCATGCCTGGTTTTCTCCAGCAGCCAGAAGATGCTCCCTCTCCTGATGGCTTTTCATCATCTCAGTCCCCAGAAAGACCAGAGTTTTAAGGTTCCCGCTTGATGAAGTTGGCTTGACGCAAAGCAATAATGAAAGTTGCCAATGGAGAATGTGGCAGGAATCGGCCCGGGTGTCAAATTCACTCAGCTCCTGTGTGCAAATACATAATTACGAGGCCTCTCCACCAGCCAAACGCATCGGATCACGATTCTTCTCGGGCGTAAGCCGGCACATGTTGAAGATTTCCAGAATACAGATTTCCGAAATAATGATTCTAATAAACAGTGGTTATCTTAACTTTATTTTCAGGCCGTAAAACACATCCTTTGATAAATTATTTCGCTGTCTATCCCCAAGTGCACCTCTCCGTGCCAGGCTCCCCTCCCCCGGCCGGCAGCCGCCCGAACGGCAGTTCCATATATTATTCATTCCAATCAAATAAGACACAGTGGTGCCTCAGTAAACTTGCTTTTCATATCAGAATTGCTCTTATTGAGTAATACACACTGCAGACCCCAGCTTCTAGCACCAGGCCTGAAATGAGCAATTCTCTCATTGTAATAATGTGCCTCTGTCATCTCCTTATTATCAGCATGATAAAAGATGAAATATTCACAGACGCTGCCCTCCTAACCTGATCACAGCTTGATATTTGAGCTTTGGAAATGAGTTTTATAAGCTTTAATATACTCCTTGGCGGAGTGACCCCTGAAATTAAACATTATTACAGAGCGGATATTTAAAAAGCTGGGGCCGCAAATTACATCAAAATGAAAATATTAAGGAGTATTACGAATATACCAAGTGGGAGCTCACAGCTCTGGAAGCTGTGAACGCCAGAGAACTCCACACGCGGGTGTCAAAAACATCAGAAAAAATAATAACAGCAGAGACACCTTGACTTTGGTTATTTTATACTTAGGACTAAACGAAATTATTTGAATGGATTTTTTTTTTCTCCTGTAGGCTAGCTTTCCAGGAGGAAAAAAAAGCCCATTATTCTCAACTTTAGGTTCCTAATACATTTCACGCTTGGTTTAAAGAGGCATCTTCCTTTTTTTTTTTTTTTTCCTGGTGCATGGATAAATAAAAGAAATACCTAAATATAATGAAACCAAAGATCATGCTAAGAAAAAAGTGAGCAAACACGACTAGAAAGAGCCTCTGGATTCAATTTCCCCTGCGATTGGTGCTCTGATGGACAGGCTCCCAGCAGCATCAGGACTTCAGGAAACCAAGGCGGGGAGAGGAAGGGGGGTCCCTCCCTGCCCCAGGGCTGTGGCTGCTTCTGCAGGGGGACCTGGGGATGCTCGGAAGCGCAACACTATCCGCATGAACTTCACACAGGATTTCTGTTTGCCTGATGGTGGAGTCTGGAGTTGGGCACCCTGAACGTGGGCCAGTGATTTACTGGCTTAATGCCTAATTCTTCTGCTGGATTGAAAGCTTCATGAGGGCAAGAACTGTGTCTGGTTTCCCAGCTGCTTTCCCCAAATTTATTCCAGGACTCAGAGGGGTGGCCTTTTATAAATACTGTACTAAATGCAGCATGCATGCAAAGGAGCAAATGACTTCCCAGTTCTTTCCTTCCCCAGTACTCATGAAGAACTCCACAGAGGTGTTCTTTGTCTTCATGGACCTGCAGGGAACACACAAGGAACTTTCCCCAGGCTTCATCATTTTGTATTTACCTGGGGCTGTAAAACTAAATCGCAAATTATACTTGGAGGCTTTTTCAATTTTTTGTTAATACGATAGACACATTTTGCTGTTCTGCTTGCCATGAAAGCTCGTTGTTTGGGTCATTGCGTTTTCACATTTATTTCTCTGAACATCAGTTTCCTCACTGCAGAACTAGGACACTAATACTCAGCTGACTGGCTGCCATTAGGGTAGAATGAGCAGACACAGGGGAATCTGTGAGAGGCCCTTTCACCCTTTAGTTTTTGTTTTTTTTTTAATGTGTCTAAGGGGGTACAAATGTATTGACCAGTTCAAAATAATCTTTTTTTTTCTTTAAAAGAAGCAAAGAAATAAAAATTCTTGTCCACAATGACAGATCAATGTTTTTATGTGCCAAGATTTTCTTTTACAAACTTCAAATGTATTTGCAAGATGGGGAAGGAAAAAGAAATCCATAGTATAGAGGATAAAAGTACGGATTTTGGAATGGCTAGACTGGGGTCTGAGTACTGATTTTGTATATTTCTTGGTGTGAGACCTTACACAAATTAAGCTCTCTAAGGCTCAGTTTCCTCATTTGTTTAAAATAGGAATAATGGAAAACTGATCCCATTTGCCAGGTTCCTGCCAAGATACAGGTGTAAAGAATTAAATACAAAGAATAAGGACTAGGAAATAAGAAGCAAAAATAATTGTTATTTGCAGATCTATGATTGAATATGTAGAAAACCTAAAGGAAATTACAAATTATTTGAATCAAAATGAAACTTTAGCAGGGTTACTGGATATAAAATCAATATACAAAAATCAGTTGAATTTGTATATGCCAATAGCAATCAGTTGGAAAAATTAATTTAAAATAAGTCATTCATATCAGCAACCAAAATATTAAAGTATCTAAGAGTGCATATAATGTGTTACAAATTTTTTATGGAGAAAATTATAAAGTCTTACAGAAGTATGTTAAGACTTAAATAAATAGATACATCATGTTCTTGGACAAAATATCCAATATTATAAAGGTATAAATTTCCCAAACTTCTCTTTGGATTTGATGCAGTTTCAATTAGATTTACAATGTAGTGGGAAGTTGACAGCCTGCGTCTTATATTTATATGGTGTGGGCAAGGGCCACAGTCTTTCTAAAGCAAAAGACTAAGTTGGGGGGATTTTTCTTTATTAAATAGTAACATTTATCATAAAGCTATAATAATCAAGGAAGTAATTGATAAATAGGTCAATGGAAAGAAGAAAGAGCCTGGAAACAAACTGTATATACATGGAATCTTGATGGAGTAGACATTGCAGATGAGTGGGAAAAGAATAGTCTACAGTGCTGGGAAAGTTGGTAGTTCTTACTGAAAAAAAAAAAAGGGAATTTGGTTTTTGCTCTATAATCTACACAAAAATAAATTCTATCTGAATTACATCACTGAAAATAAAGGAGAAAAACTAGAAAATGATTAGAACGTAATATAGGAGAATAACTTCAAAACCTTGAGGTCATGAAACATGCACATTATAAAGACAAAGATGAACGAATTTGACTCTATTAGAATTGAGAATGCATTCATCACAAGATGCAACTGAGTGAAAAAATAAGCCACACCTTAGAAAACAAATACAACCCTCACAAACAACAAAGGATTAATACACAGAACACGGAAAAATGATTGCAGTATGTCAGAATAATACATTTGTAATAGACTAGCAGGCAAAAAGCATCTTTTCCACAAGAGGAAACATGAAATGGGAAATAAATATATGAAACAATGTTCAACTTCATTGATAATCAGCAAACTTCAAATTAAAACAGTGATATTATTACCTGTCTATTACATTCCCCTCTGCAACCCCCCACCACTGCCCCACTCAAAAACAAACAAACAAACAAACAAACAAACAAAAAAACCAACCAGTAGCAGTACCAAGAATTGGCAAGAATGTAGAATAAGAAACTCTTAGCTACTCCTGTTGGGAATGTGAATTTGTGCAACTACTTTGAAAAACTGGAATTTTCTAGCAAAGCTAAACACACACAGTTATAAGCCAACAAATCCATTCCCAGAGTATACCCTAAAGAGACTTTTGTATTTATATATCAGAGATGTGTACAAAAGTGTTTATAGCATCATTTTCTATAATAGCAATAATAATGAACTCAGCCAACATGCCTATCTATAGTATTATGAATAATGAAACTGTGTCAAACTTATACAATGAAATACTATTCTAAAATAAAAATGGATACATTGCTGTTATATGCATTAAGTACATTGAATTTACAAATAAATGTTGAATGACAGAAGGAAGTCATAGAAGAAAACCTATAGTATGATTCTATTCATTGACAACTCTTAAACAGGTAAAGTAAAATAATATTCTGTTTCAGTTCAGTTCAGTTCAGTCGCTCAGTCGTGCCCGACTCTTCGCGACCCCATGAATCACAGCACGCCAGGCCTTCCTGTCCATCACCATCTCCCGGAGTTCACTCAGACTCCCGTTCATCGAGTCAGTGATGCCATCCAGCCATCTCATCCTCTGTTGTCCCCTTCTCCTCCTGCCCCCAGTCGCTCCCAGCATCAGAGTCTTTTCCGGTGAGTCAGCTCTTCACATGAGGTGGCCAAAGTACTGGAGTTTCAGCTTTAGCATCATTCCTTCCAAAGAAATCCCAGGGCTGATCTCCTTTAGAATGGACTGGTTGAATCTCCTTGCAGACCAAGGGACTCTCAAGAGTCTTCTCCAACACCACAGTTCAAAAGCATCAATTCTTTGGTGCTCAGCCTTCTTCCCAGTCCAAATCTCACATCCATACATGACCATGGGAAAAACCATAGCCTTGACTAGACGGACCTTAGTCGGCAAAGTAATGTTTCTGCTTTTGAATATACTATCTAGGCTGGTCATAACTTTTCTTCCAAGGAGTAAGCGTCTTTTAATTTCATGGCTGCAGTCACCATCTGCAGTGATTTTGGAGCCTCAAAAAACAAAGTCTGACACTGTTTCCACTGTTTCCCCATCTATTTCCCATGAAGTGATGGGACCGGATACCATGATCTTTGTTTTCTGAATGTTGAGCTTTAAACCAACTTTTTCACGCTCCTCTTTCACTTTCATCAAGAGGCTCTTTAGTTCTTCTTCACTTTCTGCCATAAGGGTGGTATCATCTGCACATCTGAGGTTATTGATATTTCTCCTGGCAGTCTTGATTCCAGCTTGTGTTTCTTCTAGTCCAGCATTTCTTATGATGTACTCTGCATAGAAGTTAAATAAGCAGGGTGACAGTATACAGCCTTGACATACTCCTTTTCCTATTTGGAACCAGTCTGTTGTTCCATGTCCAGTTCGAACTATTGTTTCCTGACCTGCATACAGATTTCTCAAGAGGCAGGTCAGGTGGTCTGTTATTCCCATCTCTTTCAGAATTGTCCACAGTTTATTGTGATCCACACAGTCAAAGGCTTTGGCATAGTCAATAAAGCAGAAGTAGATGTTTTTCTGGAACTCTCTTGCTTTTTCCATGATCCAGCGGATGTTGGCAATTTGATCTCTGGTTCCTCTGCCTTTTCTAAAACCAGCTTGAACATCAGGGAGTTCACGGTTCACGTATTGCTGAAGCCTGGCTTGGAGAATTTTGAGCATTACTTTACTAGCATGTGAGATGAGTGCAATTGTGTGGTAGTTTGAGCGTTCTTTGGCATTGCCTTTCTTTTGAATATTCTGCTTAGGAATCCATAATTAAATGGTAAAACTACAGAAAAAACCTAAAAAATGACTAAAACAAATTGAGGATAGTGGTTACCTTAGGGTAGGGTGGGACCAGGGACCAGGTAAGTCAGAGAAGGAGTACATGGGGGCTTCTAAGATACTGACACTATTCTATCTACTTCTTAACTGGGATTGTGTATGTGGATTTTCATTTCATTATTATTCTACAATAATAATTCTGCATGTGTGTTTTAAACCCTCTCTTGTATGATATATTTTATAATGGAAACCAAAGACAGAAACAAGCTCAGAGGTGAGAAATAACTTGCTTGGAGTAGAATTAGAGCAAAGATTTAAATCATGGTCTTCAGCCTGTTGTTTCTTTTATAAAATAATCAATTAGTTTGTTTTTGGCCACACCACGGACACAGGGTGTGAGAAGGATGGAACCCATGCCCTCTGCAGTGGGAGCACAGACTCTTAAGCACTGGACTGTCAGGGAAGTCCTGGTCTGGTGTTTCTTTCTGAAGCATTTAAAAGGAACTCTCAGCCATCTGTTGGCTGGAACTCTTCCTGTCCTTTGCATCTATGGGCTCCTTGGGTGCTTAGGTTCCTTCTTCCAATGTGTAGGCCTCTACCTGGGGCAAGAAGCTAAGTTGTGAGGTCATATTTCTAATCAAGACTGTGTAATTTCCTTCAATCCATCAGTAGGAGACAGCCTTAAAACCCAAACGTCAGTCATCAGCAAAAGGGCTGGTTTGCAAGTCCAATTTCTTGAGCATTTATAAATGCCAGAAATTCCTGACAAATGCTGGCAAGGAGTTGCCTGAAAATCTGACATCAGATAGGACTTTGGGGGATAACACTGTCCAGGCCTCTCATTTTATTCAGAAGGTCACTGAGGCGTAGTAGAGGGTCTGGAAACTTACTCAAGGCCACAGAGACAGGAAATGGTGGAGCTGGAACCACTTGACTCAGCTCCTCACTCACTGGGATGTTGCTTCCTATGGCCCAGCAACAATGTCCTGCTGTTTTTAGATACCTGAGAACATTTAGAGTCCTGCAGAGCAGAGGGGATTAACTCGTGCCTTTGTATGTTTACACACTGGTTCCCATGAGTATACCCTCTGAACTGCAAAAAGGTAAAGGATCTTCTGAATCATCAGAGAAGTACCCCAGAATGTTCTGAGTCTTTTTGGATGTTAACTGCATTCTCGAATCTGCAATCAAAGGTATTCCAAAATCTTGGCTAATAAAAGTATTCATTGATTGAGCAAATATGTCCTCTTGCCTACCTCTTGCCACATAGAATTAGGGTGTATGGGACTGGGGGAGGCAGAGAGAAGAAGAGAGGGAAAGGCCTTGTTTGTTTTTATTGGAGTATAGTTGCTTTACAATGTTGTGTTAGTTTCTGCTTATAGCAAAGTGAATTACCTATATGCAATTATCTCCTGTTTTGGGATTATCTTCCCATTTAGGTCACTGCTGAGCACTGAGTAGAGTTCCCTGTGCTATATAGTCTCATTAGCTATCTCTTTTATACATAGTAGTATAATTATATGTCAATCCCAATCTCCCAATCCATTCCTCTCCCCACTTCCCCTCTTGGTATCCACACATTTATTCTCTAAGTCTGTGTCTCTATTTCTGCTTTGCAAATAAGTTCATCTATACCATTTTTTAGGTTTTACATATACATGTTAATATATGATATTTGTTTTTCTCCTTCTGTCTGACTTCACTCATGACAGTCTCTGGGTCATCCAGGTCTCTGCAAATGGCACAGTTTCATTCATTTTTATGGCTGAATAATATTCCACTGTGTATACGTACCACATCATCTTTATCCATTCTTCTGTTGAGAGAGATTTAGATTGCTTCCATGTCCTGACTACTGTAAATAGTGCTGAAAGAGGCCTTGTTTTTAAAGAATCAAGACATTTACTTATAGAATTAGATGGGGAAAGGTGAATCAAGACATGCCTATAAAGTTAGTATACTGCTTTTCATTGCTGCTGTAACAAATTACCATAAATTTAGTGGTTTTAAATAATACACATTATTATCTTGCATTTCTATAAGTCAGAATTCAGAGGTGGATCTCACTGGTCTAAAACCAAGATGTCAGCTGTACAGTATTTCTTTCCAGAGGCTCTTGGGAAAAATCCATTTTTCTAGCCTTCTAAAAAAAATAGAGGTCACCCATATTCCTTGGCACTTCACGGCCCCTTCCTGCATCTTCAAAGTGTAACATTGTACATTTTGGACCATCCTTCCATGATCATATTTTCCTCTGACTTTTCCTGCTTCCCTTTTCCACTTCTACAAACCATGAAGATTATATGGGGCACACCAGGATAATCCGATTTATCTCCTTATCTACTGATTAGCAATCTTAATTCCATTTTTTTGTTGTTTAGTTGTGTGGATTAGTTGTCTGACTCTTTTACAACCCCAGGGACTGTAGCCTGCTAGTCTCCTCTGACCTCAGTATTCAGGCAAGAATACTGGAATGGGTTGTCATTTCCTTCTCCAGGGGATCTTCCCAACCCAGGGACTGAACTCTTGTCTCCTGCATATCCTGCATTGTGGGCAGATCCTTTACTGCTGAGCCACTGGAATTCTGTTTTGTTCTTTTAACATATTTACAGTTTCTGTGAATTAGGGTGTAGATATCATTGGGGGCCATTATTCTGCATACCACAGATGGCATTCATGGCAATTTACTGCAACCAAATTCTTGATTAAGCAGCATCTCCTGGAAGAATTGAGATCAGTTCTAAGAAATATCACAGAACATAACTAAATGCTCTATCTTTGTTTCATTATTCTGCATACCACAGATGGCATTCATGGCAATTTACTGCAACCAAATTCTTGATTAAGCAGCATCTCCTGGAAGAATTGAGATCAGTTCTAAGAAATATCACAGAACATAAGTAAATGCTCTATCTTTGTTTCTAACTCACAGATTTGCATAGAACAGTCTTCCGGTGTTCTTCTATCATAACACCTACATAGAAGGATTATCAGGACATGGAATACACACACACACACACACACACACACACACACACACACACGGGGTTGTTTTTGTTGTTATTGGGTTTCCTGAGTGGTGCAGTGGTAAAGAATCTGCTTGCCAATACAGGAGATGCAAGTTCAATCCCTGGGTCTGGAAGATACTCTGAAGTAGGAAATGGCAACCCAATCCAGTATTCTTGACTCAAAAATTTCATGGACAGAGGAGCCTGGCTGTCTGCAGCCCGTGGGATCGTAAAGAGTTGGACATGACTGAGCATGCACATTGTTGTTTAGTTGCTAAAGCATGTTATACTCCATTGTCACGCCATGGACTGCAGCCCTCCAGGCTCCTCTGCCATGGGATTTCCCAGGCAAGAATACTGGAGTGGGTTGCCATTTCCTTCTCCAGGTGATCTTCCCAACCCAGGGATCGAACCTGTGTCACCTCCCTTGGCAGGCAGATTCCTTACCACTGAGCCACCTGGGAAGCCCCAGATACGAGGGGTAGAGGTGTATAAAACATGACTTCTGTCCTTGAGGATCCCACAGCCAAGTGAGCCCATGCTGCAGTAGAAATTGCTGCACAACAGTGACATCAAATTGTAATGATGTAAAACTACAACTGTTTTATTTTGCCCATGACATTGTGGGTCAGGGATTTGGAGCAGGTTTTGTTGGGCATTTCTCACTTGGGGTCACCTGTGTGGGTGCAAAGAAGGCTATAGTTATCTGAAGGCTCAGATTGGCTGGACACCAAGATAGCCCCCATATGTGGCTGGCAATTGATGCTGGCTGCCTAGTAGAGCAGCAAAACGTGAACTCTCCGAGCAGGTGGACTTCTTCTATGGTGGCTAACGTGGATGACTGTGCTGAGAGAATAAGGTGGAGGCAGCTTGATCTTCTATGACTTACTCTCAGAAGTTACTTACCAATGCTTGCATGATACTCTATTGATTGAAATGTCCAAAATCCCTCTTGGATTCAAGGAGAGGGAACATTGCCCCTACCTCTCAATGAGAATAAGCAAATAATTTATGGCAGTTTGTTGTAAAAACCACCACACCCACAAGACAGGAAATTCAGGCAGCGATGATGTGTGTCTTGTACACCACAGTATCCTCAGCACCCTGCACAGTGGCAGGCATGTAGTAAACGGTGTGTGAAGATTAACTGAGGGATAACCACAATAGCTAGAATTGTATTGGAGTTCATGAACTCATTTTGTCTTCACGGCAACACTGGGAAACGAATATTGCTATTATCCTCATCTTATAAGGGAAATTGAGGCATGAGGCAAGGACGGAAATCAAACCCTGAATATTAGTTGGAAGGACTGATGCTGAAGCTGAAGCTCCAATACTTTGGCCATCTGATGTGAAGAGCCTACTCATTGGAAATAACCCTGATACTGGGAAAGATTGAAGGCAGGAGAAGGGGGTTGACAGAGGATGAGATGGTTGGATGGCATCACTAATTCAATGGACAGAAATTTGAGCAAGTTCTAGGAGGTGGTGAAGGACAGGGAAGGCTGGTGTGCTGTAGTCCGTGGCATCACAAAGAGTCGGATATGACATAGCTACTGAACAATGAGATAATCATGTAGCTGGTAAGTGGGCGAACCAGAATTTGAACCTGGGTGATCTGTCCCCCAAACCCATGCCCTTAAGTGTGGATTCATGGTGAGAGATACATAAATAGTCCAGTAAGACTCACGGTGACTGTGCAAGACTGGATGGGAGAATAGGGGGCCCAGTGGGGAGAGAGGCAGGAGGTGTTTCAGAGGGGTCTGTATCTTCAAGCAGAGTGTTTTTGAGGGTGGGAATGCAGGAAGGGCATTTTAGGAAAAGCATAAGCATGAATAAAAGTCTGGAGGGGTGTAAAAGTGAATTAAGTTTTCTGAGAAGTTCAACAGGATTTGAACTTCCTGTGTGCAGGTGCCGAGAGGAAGGGAAGGAGCTTGGGGAGATAGGTGAACCCCAACACCCCAGCTCTACAGTATGATGATCAAGAACCTTAGCCTTGTGAATAGGTTCATCAGCACCATTTTTCTAGATTCTATATATATGCGTTAATATATAATATTTGTTTTTCTCTTTCCGACTTACTTCATTCTGTACAACAGGCCTGATGTTCCTTGATGACCTAGGTGGGTGGGATGGAGGGAGTGGGGAAAGGCTCAAGAGGGAGGTGATATATGTATAATAATGACTGATTTGCATTGTTGTACATTGGAAATGGGCACAGCATTGTGGAGCAATTTTCTTCCAATTAAACAACAAATTAAAAAATAAAAGAAATTTAGTCTTGATCTGGAGGGAGTTGGAAGCTTACAGTGGTTTTGAAAGATGCTCTAGCCTTGTGGTAGCGGGGCAGGCAAGCAGGGAGAAGGAAGGACTTCTGAAGGCAACCTCCTTTCCCTAGACTTGGCAAGTTGGTGAGCAGAGTCTGTGGTCAGCCAGCATGATACATGGCTCTGGGGATCTTTAAAAGGGATCTTTGAGGATGAAGCACAGGGAAAGGAAATCAGTGGTGGCAACAAACATTGGGAGCCATCTGGTATCTCACCGGATCCCACTCTACAAACGGGGAGAAGGATGTGTTGTTCCTACTTGACAGATGAGAAACCTGAATCCCAGAGAGGAAAGGTGACTTGCCTATGGTCATACAGTGGTAGGTAGTATAGGATCTAAAAACCAGATCTGTCTGATCCCAAGGCCCATGAGTCTCCACTGCTCAGACCTGCTGGATGACCACTATGAGCTTCCTGCTCCATCCCTAGCTCCCCAGAACAGCCCCAAAGGCAGGAAGCTCAAAGAAAAAGATCCTGCCTGTGAGTGCCAGAGCTTGCCACACAATCGGCAGGGTTCAGAGCCCAGTATAAATGTGGGGCCCCTTGTTAAAATCGATTAAGATTTCTGCTCAGTGTTATGTGGAAGCCTGGATGGGAGGGGAGTTTAGGGGAGAATGGATATATGCACATGTCTCTTCGCTGTCTGCCTGGAAGTATTACAACATTAATTTATTAGACTCAAATATAAAAGAAAAAGTTTAACGAAGTTAAAAAGAAGATTAAGATTTTCAAATGGCACTATTTCATTCATATTTCTGGCTGAGTAATATTTCATTGTATATATGCACCACATCTTTATCCATGGAGATGGATCTCCTCTGGCAATGGGCAGTTAGGTTGCTTCCATGTCCTGGCTATTGTAAATAATTCTGCTATGAATATTGGGCTGCATGCATCCTTTTGAATATCGTATTCTCTAGATATAGGCCTAGGAGTAGAATTGCTGGATCATATGGTAGCTCTATTTTTAGTTTTTTTGAGGAAATTCCATATTGTTCTTCATAGTGGCTGTACCAACTACATTCGTTCCCTTTTCTCCACACTCTCTCCAGGGTTTATTGTAGTTTTTTTGATGATGGTCATTCTGACCGGTATGAGATGATACTTCATTGTGGTTTTGATTTACATTTCTCTACAAATATCTCTGCTAAAAAAGTACCGTTTATATGTGGAATCTAGGGAAAGTGGTCTAGATGAACTTACTTGCAAAGCAGAAATAGAGTCACAGATGTAGAAAACAAACTTGAGGTTACCAGGGGGAGATGGGCTATATTGGGAAATGGGATAGACATGTATACACTACTATATATGAAATAGGTAACTAATGAGCATCTAAGGTATAGCACAGGGAACTCTATTCAGTGATCAGCAGTGACCCACATGGGAAGGAAATCTAAAAAACAGTGAATATATGTATCAGTTCAGTTCAGTCGCTCAGTCATGTCCAGCTCTTTGCCACCCCATGGACTGCAGCATGGCATGTTATCCTGTCCATCACCAACTCCTGGAGTTTACTCAAACTCATGTCCATTGAGTCAGTGATGCCATCCAACCATCTCATCCTTTGTCATTCCCTTCTCCTCTCGCCTTCAATCTTTCCCAGCATCAGGGTCTTTTGAAATGAATCCACTGTTCGCATCAGGTGGCCAAAGGATCGGGTGTATGTATGGTGGTGCTTTAGTTGCTAAGTTGTGCCTGACTCTATGTCACTCTATGAACTATAGTCTGCCAGGTTTCTCTGTCCATGGGATTTCCCAGCAAGAATATCAGAGTGGGTTGCCCTTTCCTTCTCCAAGGGATCTTCCTGACCCAGAGATTGAACCTGGGTCTTCTGCTTTGCAGAAAGTCTGCTTTGCAGGTGGAGTGTTTACCAGCTGAGCCACCAGGGAAACTGGTTAACTTTGCTGTACAGCAGAAACTAACACAACATTGTAAAGCAACTGTATTCCAATAAAAATTACTTAAAAATGATGAGGATTTTCAAGACAGTTACAGCAGAGCATTAAGTCAAACGTGGGCCTTTCCAAGCACAGGGCCCTGGGTGATTGCACAGGTCACCTGCCCATGACTTTGAGTCTGGTAGCACAGAAGTAATTTGCATGGGTGCCATGAATATGCTTCACCCCCAACCAAAGCTCAGGGCAGCTCAGAATCAGCTCAGCTAGGCCCTTGGCCACCCAATTCAAGTAAATCTGTTCCACTCTAGGTTTTATATATTGGATCTCTTATAAGATGACCTCCTGGTAAAAGGCCTCTGTTACTGTAAAAATATTTGGAAAGCCCCGTGGTCCTCATTGATGCGCACTGATGTTTCGCCTTGCTGTATTGCTCTGAGCACGCAGACTCCGTTTTGGTGTTCTCCCCCGTTGTTCGCTACATACATTCCTTTAAAGTGACAATTTGATGACATTGCTCTGATGATGCCAATTCATCCTCACCCATTAATTGGCCATGAAATATCAATGAGAGGTAATTCCGAAGTCACCCAGCTCTGGAGAGAGCATGCTCTGGCTAGTTGCTGGGTTGGGAAGCTGACCCTTCCCAGAAATATGAGTCTCCTGTCTGAGTGGCATTCAGGGAGGCCAGTGCCCACTGCAACACCTTGGTACGCACACATTATACCAGTGATGCCAGCTAAACAGAGTCCACACCTCTCTCACCTCACCCACCAACCTAGGTCAGACTAACGACAATCATACCAATATCAGCAAATATTTGTTGAGCACCTACTGTGTATTAGGCACTATTTTTAGTACTTTGATCTAGTCCTTCCTACAGGCCCTAAGGATTGTTATTATTATTATTGTTATTATTATTTTTATATAGCTCCCTGAGCTACTGAATTAAACTGATACATATATCCACATATTATTATTGTTATTACTGTTATTATTCCACATTAGTCCCCTGGATCTGGGTTCAAACTCAGCTGGGTTGACTTCAGAGTCTTGACCACTCTGCATCCCTTTGACTATTTATTATGTGCCTACTGTATCCATGTATGTGAAATAAGTAGTGGACAAAACAGATGCAGTCGTGGCATTATGGAGTATCAGTCCAGTGGGGAAGGCAGGTACCAATCACTTGTTGAAATATTAAAATCACAGATACGGTAAGGCTGTAAAGATGTAGGATGCTACCAGGACATATGTCAGGGGACACTATCTAGTTTGGGAGAGTCAGGGAAAGCTGCACCAGGAGGTTCCATTTGAGGCGAAGGCTGAGTGGACAATAATTAGCTTGAGGATTTCATTTTTAAACTGGGGAAGGTGGGTATAGAACAGAAGGAGACCAAGACAGAGCAGAGGGAGGGCACAGCCTCCAGGACAGGGTTCCCCACCCTCGGGCCACAGACCAGTATCAGTCTCCGGTCTGTTAGGAGCTGGGTTGCATGGCAGGAGGTGAGTGGGAGGTGAAGCTTTATCTGGGTTTATAGCCACTCCCCATTGCTCCTGTTACTGCCTGAGCCCGGCCTCTTGTCAAATCAATGCAGCAATAGTAGCAACTGCTCTGTCGCCAGTCATGTCTGACTCTTTGCCATCCCTTGGACTGTAGCTCATCAAGCTCCTCTGTCCATGGCATTTTCTAGGCAGGAATATTGCTGTGGGTTGCCATTTCCTACACTAGGGGAATCTTCCCAACCTAGGGATCGTACTCATTTCTCTTGTGCCTCCTGCAGTGGAAGGTGACTCTACCACTGCGCCCCCTGGGAGCTTAAACCCTACCACGAACTGCCCATGTGAGGGATCTAGGTTGCACCGTTCTTATGAGAGCCATCCCCAAACCATCCCCCCCCCCCCCCCCCCCCCCCCGCATCCCTTGGACTGTAGCTCATCAAGCTCCTCTGTCCATGGCATTTTCTAGGCAGGAATATTGCTGTGGGTTGCCATTTCCTACACTAGGGGAATCTTCCCAACCTAGGGATCGTACTCATTTCTCTTGTGCCTCCTGCAGTGGAAGGTGACTCTACCACTGCGCCCCCTGGGAGCTTAAACCCTACCACGAACTGCCCATGTGAGGGATCTAGGTTGCACCGTTCTTATGAGAGCCATCCCCAAACCATCCCCCACCCCCACCCCTGGTCCCTGAAAAAGTGTTTTCCACGAAACTCTTCCCTGGTGCCTAAAAGGTTGGGGACCACTCTTCTAGGACAAGAAGGGTTATAGAAAGATAATGGAGGCACTATTTTCACAGGAGACTTCTCCTTAGCAGATAGTCAAGAGATTAAAGGCAGCTAGAGAAACAACCCAGGAGAAGGCAATGGCACCCCACTCCAGTACTCTTGCCTGGAAAATCCCATGGACAGAGGAGCCTGGTAGGCTGCAGACCATGGGGTTGCAAAGAGTTGGAAACAACTGAGTGACTTCACTTTCACACATTGGAGAAGGAAATGGCAACCCACTCGAGTGTTCTTGCCTGGAGAATCCCAGGGACGGAGGAGCCTGGTGGGCTGCCGTCTATGGGGTCGCACAGAGTTGGACATGACTGAAGCGACTTAGCAGCAGCAGAGAAACACCCAAATGTGCTGATGGGATTTAGCACTAAACACGAACCAGCTTGGGGCAGAGCCCATTTATGTGGTGTGTGATGGGAAGAAAAGACTGAGATCCTGTCCTTCAGTTTGCCTTCCTAAGCTCAAGGGAGCTCCTTCCAGCATCTGGCTTTCTTCCCCTGAGACATAGGTGGCTGCTTTTGGACCATGACTAAATTACTTTTTGGCATTAGGAACTTGTTAATGCAGGAAGCCAAGAAATTCAACCAGGTCTCAGTGTTATCCAGATAAGTAAGATGTGTGTTCCAGCTGTCTGGGGCTATGACTGGGACTCTGTCATTATCCTTCCCCTCCTTAACTTTCATCAGAAGCAGGATCTGCTTATCATTGGTGTCTCTTGCCCAAAGTTGCTTATTTTCAAATTTCTTTGTATGAATTAAAACCAATGCTTAGGGAAGAGGTAAGCTTGGACAGGAAGCAGAAAAAGCCACATGTTTTAGGAGGAAGGATGGAAGGAGGAGGAATGGGATGTCCTATATCTTGCCATCAACCACAGAAACTTTGTCCACTCGTAAAGTATGGTCCAGTGAATGTCTGGATCCGACCAATCAGATTAGCCGTCTCTCTTTCATCAAGAGAATTAAGTTCAGGATGTCCAAGGGAGGTGAGTGTTGCTAGATGTAGCCCCCTTTATGACATGAGTTGGAAACATAAGGCAAACAGAGAAGACTTCCCCCAGTACCGGCAGATTGACTGGGGTCTCAAAATGTCATCGAAACCAGCAGGACACATGCAGAACCTCTGGCCTGGGTCTGGATCTTGTTGCCTTTAGAGTGTTCCCCTGCTCTGACGTCAGAATGTGGACACTGGCTCCTCACTGGTCCCTCTTCCCTGACGTTAGGAGGGAAGACTTACTTCTCCCTGGCTTTTGCACTCCCAGTCCATCTAGTAGAAGCAGGGCTGGGGGCTGGTCTGGGGAGGTGGGAGGGGGCTGCCCTCACTGGCCAGTCACTTCTGTCTTTCTTAGTAGTGCATCAAAACACAGTCATGCTGGAAACAAACACACATTTACATCAGCATTTGCTTGTGAGCATGAAGTTCCTTTTGCTTTCCTGTCTCAGCTTTTGGAGAACATGAACATGCCTCCTTTTGATCTTTACTTTGTCCCAAGGTAAGATAATCACCAACAGAGTTCTAAGAAGATCGCTCTTTCTTACACAGTTTTAGGCTGTAGGTCCAGATGTGTGACGCAGAGTTGGAAAGAGGGCTGCTGCTCTGCCTCTCCATGGAGCTCACCCAGACGCTCCCTGAAGAGTTCTGGGATTCAGTGCAGGAGGTGAGGGTTGGGGCTTTTCCCTGGGGGCTGTAGCTCAGTCCTTGGGTAGTCCTGGCTGCTCCTTAGAGCTGCTCGTCCAATATACTTTAGAGTTCGCTTCACTTACCCTTTGTTGTTCCTGTTTGAAAAAAAACAGCAAAAACTTCTTGTTACTCTGGTTTTAGTTACTGTTTTTTTGTTTTAAAAATAATTTTTATCAAGATATAATTACATATAGTATTATATTATTTCAGACATATAATGATGATTCAATATATGTATTGCTAAATGATGGCAGTAATAAGTCTAGGTAACATCTGTCCCCATACATTACAGAGAGAATGTTTTTTGTGTGTAATGAAGACTTTAAAAATCTACTCTCCTCTGTTGTTGACAAAAAAGGGAAAAAAGCTACACTCTTAGAAACTTACAAATATGCAATATAGTATTAATTATAGTCATCATGCTGGTCACTACATTATATACCCAGGATTTATTTATTTTATTACTGGAGATATGTACCTTTGACCTCTTTACCCTTTTGCCTATCCTCCACCTCCCATCTCTGGCAACCACCAATCTAATCTCTGCATCTATTTTCTTGGGTTTGTTTGTTTTTTAGATTCCACACATAAGATCATACAGTATTTGTATTTGACTTACTTCACTTAGCATAATGCCCTCAAGGTCCACCCACGTTGTTAGAAACTGCAAAATTTCATTTGTTTTTATTGCTGAATTAGCAATATCTTCCTTGTGACAAACTCTTTGTGACCCCATGGACTGTATTCCACCAGGCTCCTCTGTCCATGGGATTTTCCAGGTAAGAATACTGGAGTGGAGTGCCATTTCCTCCTCCATTGTGTATGTATACCATATCTTTTTTGTCCATTCATGTGTTGATGGACACTTGGGTTGTTTCGATATCTTGGCTAATGTAAATCATGCTGCAGTGAGCATATAGGGGTGCGTATATCTTTTTGAATTAGTGTTTTTATTTTCTTTGGATAAATACCCAGAAGTGGAGTTGCTGGATCATATGGTAGTTCTATTTTTAACTTTTTGAGACATCTCCATACTGTTTTCCACAGTGGCTGCACCAATTTACATTCCCACCAACAGTGCACAAGGGTTCCCTTTTCTTCACAGCCTCGCCAGCTCTTGTTACCTCTTGTCTTTTTGATAACAGCCGTTCTAACAGGTGTGAGCTGATATGTCATTGTGATTTTGATTTGCATTTCCCTGATGACTAGTGATGTTGAGCATCTTTTCATGTACCCGTTGGCCGTCTGCACGTCTTCTTTGGAAAAATGTCTATTCAGATCCTCTGTTTTTTTTTTTTTTTTTGACTATTGAGTTTTATGAATTCTTCATATATTCAGGATATTAACCCCTTATGAAATCTATGGTTTGCAAATATTTTCCCCCATTCAGTAGGCAGTAGGCTGCCTCTTCATTTTGTTGATGATTTCCTTTGTTTTGCAAAAGCTTTTGAGTTTGATGCAATCTCACTTGCTATAGTTACTAGTTCTTATATTAAACTTTCCCTGTTTAAATTACCATGTGTTCCTTCTCTCTTGATTGGATCTGGATTAATACACCCAGGTTGCAGACATATGGTTACATTAAAGAATAAAAATGTGAAATTTCAATCTCAGAGCTCCATTTCACAGATGGGGCTCTGAGACTAAAGAGGATGTATTTTCTGCAGCAGATGCTGTTGGTACCTTGCGCATTTCCCCTTGCCCTTACCATTTCAGCCCACTTACATCAACTCACACCAGCCAGAACCCACATTTCTGTGCCTGAGAGTTTTCCTTGGTTGTCAAAGCTCACTTTTCTTACCTCTGCAGCTCACAAATGTGCCCAGGGAGCTAAGTGCTCTTCTTGAGCAGTCCCCAACCAATGATGAACAGGAGTGGGTACATAGATACTCCAGCCTCCTTGCTCTCTGAGGATGGGATAATTCTGGCTACAGGTTACCCCGATCACCATGTTTCTGTAGTGGGATGAAGCTCTGTTGCCCACTGCAGTAACTGGTGCGATAATGCACTCTTTAGGACGTCCCTGGTGGCTCAGCACTAAAGGATTCACCTGCAATTCAGAAGGCATGGGCTCAATTCCTGGATTGGGAAGATCCCCTGAAGAAGGAAATGGCTACCCACTCCAGTATTCTTGCCTGGAAAAGCCCATGGACAGAAGAGCCTGGCAGGCTACAGTCCGTGGGGTCACAAAAGAGTCGGTCACGACTTAATGAATAAACAACAATGCACACTTTACTATTTGCCTTCCCGTCCCTGTTTCATATCCTTACGCCCCACCAGTGTTTCTTTTATATTCCAAACAAATCACTTGCATTAGGACCCCTTTCCCTCAGTCTGCTTCTGGGAGAATCCAACCAAGGCTCTTACCCAAGGTCACACAGTGAGGCGGTGGTAGAGAGGACTGGAACTCAGTTCTCCTGCTCTTAGGCCAGGTTCCATACACTGCACCACCCAGCCCCTCTGTTTTTAGCAAACCCTGTTTCAAATAAAACTCTACACTTGAATTGTGGTTATTTCTCAGCACATTCTCGAGCTGCTGGCTTTCTACCTGGTTGAAACTGTCTGACATGCCAGTCGTGCCTTTCCCAGAAATCTCCCCTTCCAAAAGGAGCCTCTTCGGCTCAGGCTCCTCCTCACAGGGAGAGAGTCTCAGTGTCCTGATTGTGATAACATGGTGGCCCTTTTGGACATCTCCCCAATATGCTAGATACTTTGCCAAATTCTTAGCTCCCATTGGCTCATGCAATCTGCAGTACAATCTTGTGTGACAGGTCTTGGTTTGTAATTTCTTGATTCTAAGGCACACCATCCATTTATTAATTTTTTGAGGTGAGGTCAGGGACACACATTAAATATAAACATCAATTGTAAGGTACACCCCAATTTTAAGATGCTCAAATGTGAAAAAGTATAGGATTAGCTTCACTTAACAAAATAGTAAGGGAGACTCAAAGAGATTAAGTTGTGTGTCCAACTCACACAGTTCCTAAGTGATGGAGCTGGGATTCGTAAAACCCATGAAAAGAAGAGGTGGTCCTGTCCTTTCTCCTCTCCTTCTCCCACCCTCCTCCTTGCCCTTCCTCACCCCCACACAGCTGTCCAGGTTTGTACACCTGATCTCCTGTGTTCCAAACATTGTCTTTCTCCCAGGAATGTTTGGTGCTCAGGGAGGCTGACTCTGCCTGGGGCTGCTTCGCTAGGAACCCTGGGAAGGTCAGGGCCAGGACAGGCCGGAGACCCTGCCAGGCTGAGGATGGGGAGCAGACGCTGTCAGTGGAGGAAGTCAGTCTGAGGAGAGAGGTAAGTGGTGCAGATCAGCTGAGAAGCAGAGGTGGAGATACTAGCTGCTGCTATGTCCTCACTTGCCTTCCTTCCTCCAGGAGCGTTCTAGAACATTCTCCTGGATAAACACTAGAACATTTATTGGTGAACAGACATTTGTTTGTGTTGGCAAATAAACCTTTGTATTCATGATCTCACATCACCTTCGTTAAGCCCTGACTGTGTTCAGCCTTTATGTCTGTGATCTCAGGTCACCTCCCTGACAACCTTATGCTCGATTCTATTCTCACCCTATTTGAGGGTGCTGGAAAGGCTCAGAGAAGGGACTGCCCGACTCAGTCTTTCAGCCAGAAAGTGACAGAACTGGCTTTGGGTCCATGGGGTCTCCGTCTGGAGCCGTTCTCATCTCCACTCGACCTTATTTTGGGACAGTTAGGAACAATAACAATAAACAAACAAAACCCCTCAAGCCACCTTTTGATTCATGCTGGTTTGCGTGAGCGTCTGATCCTTGGCACTAGGCAATCTCACCAAGAACAGAAGTTTTCACAAAGGCTTTTGTTTTCGCCTCTGGGTTTACTCTGTTTGACTACGGTATCAGTGACAACATCTGCTTTGTATTTTTACAGAATCTTTTTCAAAGCATGTACTTGCAGCGTGACCGAGTGTTTGGTTTTTGGGGATGAGCGAATATGTTTTATTTCTCTGATAACAATACACATCTCTTGGGCACGTGGTGACTGAACTGTCCAGATTGTTCGATTCATCTGAGCTGTCCTCGCCCAAGCTCAGCCTGTTACCACCCTTTCTCCACCCTCTTGGGGAATGAATACATTTGAATAGGGTTTAACACTTTCTACATAACTTATTTTCTAATTCACATGATCATTCAGCAATTGGCCGTGTACTGAGCCTCTGTTCTTCCCTATACCTTGTGCTGACTGTCAGAGAGCTCAAGGGACAGTGTTTCCACTTCAAGGATCTCACAGGTGGGGTGGGGGGAGCAAAGTGGGAAGGAAGAAGGTTGCTGATGGCCCCACAGCATCCCAAGTGCCATCACAGAGGTAAGAACAGGAGTGATCAGACTGCAGAAGATCAGCAAGTACATTAGACTGGGATTCTAATTAGGCTTTCAAATGAGTTGATCATTGTGTTAAAAGCAGCTCCATAGAAATGGGTGGGAAGTGGGTAGCATGTGAAGAAGAGATGATTGCAAGTATCAGAGTCAGGAGGAAAGTCAGGAGAACTGCAAGGCAGCTAGTGTCATAAAAGCATGGTCGAATGGGCTATGGGCAGAATGACCAGAAATCACACCAGAGAGGACCTCTGGGGAGAAACAGAGAAGGAGCCTTACAAGCAAATGAAGGAATTCCCTGGAAGGGTTTAAGCAAGGGGGAGTGTTGCAGTGGGCTCGTTTCTTCTGGTGGCAGTGAGGTGGGTGGGGTAGAGTGGCAATTCACTGTCAGAAAATCCAGAGAAGAGGCAGTTGCTTTATTCCAGGATGAATGAGAATAATTTGGGAGTCATCTGAGGGGTAGAACTGGCTGAACTTGAGGACTGAGTGGAGCCATCGGTGAAGGAGTGGGAGGCATCCTTCATTCTTGGGTCAGAGCTTTGGGTGACTGTATGGGGAGGCACTGTTTACCTAGATGGTGATGGTGGAGAAGGAGCAGGCATGGGGGCTGGGCTGGGCTGGAGAGATGAGTTCTGGCTTGAACGTGCTGAAACAGATATGCCTGTGGGACATCTGGAGATTCCTAGGTGGCACTAGTGGTAAAGAACCCACCTGCCAAGGCAGGGGATACAAGTTTGATTTCTGGGTCAGGAATATCCCCTGGAGAAGGAAATGGCTATCCAATCCAGAATTCTTGCCTGGAGAATTCCAAGGACAGAGAAGCCTGGCGGGCTACAGTCCATGTGAGGTAAGTGGTGCAGATCAGCTGAGAAGCAGAGGTGGAGATACTAGCTGCTGCTATGTCCTCACTTGCCTTCCTTCCTCCAGGAGCGTTCTAGAACATTCTCCTGGATAAACACTAGAACATTTATTGGTGAACAGACATTTGTTTGTGTTGGCAAATAAACCTTTGTATTCATGATCTCACATCACCTTCGTTAAGCCCTGACTGTGTTCAGCCTTTATGTCTGTGATCTCAGGTCACCTCCCTGACAACCTTATGCTCGATTCTATTCTCACCCTATTTGAGGGTGCTGGAAAGGCTCAGAGAAGGGACTGCCCGACTCAGTCTTTCAGCCAGAAAGTGACAGAACTGGCTTTGGGTCCATGGGGTCTCCGTCTGGAGCCGTTCTCATCTCCACTCGACCTTATTTTGGGACAGTTAGGAACAATAACAATAAACAAACAAAACCCCTCAAGCCACCTTTTGATTCATGCTGGTTTGCGTGCGCGTCTGATCCTTGGCACTAGGCAATCTCACCAAGAACAGAAGTTTTCACAAAGGCTTTTGTTTTCGCCTCTGGGTTTACTCTGTTTGACTACGGTATCAGTGACAACATCTGCTTTGTATTTTTACAGAATCTTTTTCAAAGCATGTACTTGCAGCGTGACCGAGTGTTTGGTTTTTGGGGATGAGCGAATATGTTTTATTTCTCTGATAACAATACACATCTCTTGGGCACGTGGTGACTGAACTGTCCAGATTGTTCGATTCATCTGAGCTGTCCTCGCCCAAGCTCAGCCTGTTACCACCCTTTCTCCACCCTCTTGGGGAATGAATACATTTGAATAGGGTTTAACACTTTCTACATAACTTATTTTCTAATTCACATGATCATTCAGCAATTGGCCGTGTACTGAGCCTCTGTTCTTCCCTATACCTTGTGCTGACTGTCAGAGAGCTCAAGGGACAGTGTTTCCACTTCAAGGATCTCACAGGTGGGGTGGGGGGAGCAAAGTGGGAAGGAAGAAGGTTGCTGATGGCCCCACAGCATCCCAAGTGCCATCACAGAGGTAAGAACAGGAGTGATCAGACTGCAGAAGATCAGCAAGTACATTAGACTGGGATTCTAATTAGGCTTTCAAATGAGTTGATCATTGTGTTAAAAGCAGCTCCATAGAGAATGGGTGGGAAGTGGGTAGCATGTGAAGAAGAGATGATTGCAAGTATCAGAGTCAGGAGGAAAGTCAGGAGAACTGCAAGGCAGCTAGTGTCATAAAAGCATGGTCGAATGGGCTATGGGCAGAATGACCAGAAATCACACCAGAGAGGACCTCTGGGGAGAAACAGAGAAGGAGCCTTACAAGCAAATGAAGGAATTCCCTGGAAGGGTTTAAGCAAGGGGGAGTGTTGCAGTGGGCTCGTTTCTTCTGGTGGCAGTGAGGTGGGTGGGGTAGAGTGGCAATTCACTGTCAGAAAATCCAGAGAAGAGGCAGTTGCTTTATTCCAGGATGAATGAGAATAATTTGGGAGTCATCTGAGGGGTAGAACTGGCTGAACTTGAGGACTGAGTGGAGCCATCGGTGAAGGAGTGGGAGGCATCCTTCATTCTTGGGTCAGAGCTTTGGGTGACTGTATGGGGAGGCACTGTTTACCTAGATGGTGATGGTGGAGAAGGAGCAGGCATGGGGGCTGGGCTGGGCTGGAGAGATGAGTTCTGGCTTGAACGTGCTGAAACAGATATGCCTGTGGGACATCTGGAGATTCCTAGGTGGCACTAGTGGTAAAGAACCCACCTGCCAAGGCAGGGGATACAAGTTTGATTTCTGGGTCAGGAATATCCCCTGGAGAAGGAAATGGCTATCCAATCCAGAATTCTTGCCTGGAGAATTCCAAGGACAGAGAAGCCTGGCGGGCTACAGTCCATGGGGTCTGAAAGAGTCAGACATGATTGAAGCTACATAGCACACAGGAGAAGGCAATGGCACCCCACTCCAGTACTCTTGCTTGGAAAATCCCATGGGTGGAAGAGCCTGGTAGGCTGCAGTCCATAGGTCACTAGGAGTTGGACACGACTGATCGACTTCACTTTCACTTTTCACTTTCATGCATTGGAGAAGGAAATGGCAACCCACGCCAATGTTCTTGCCTGGAGAATCCCAGGGATGGGGGAGCCTGATGGGCTGCCATCTACAGGGTCACACAGAGTCAGACACGACTAAAGTGCCTTAGCAGCAGCACACAGGCACAAATGTGAGACTTTCGGAGACTACTGGGGATTTGGCAGCATAGCACCAGAGAGAGGTCAGAACCAGAAAGACCAGTGCTCAGGTGACATCTGATAGCTCCCTGGGAGTGAGATGTGATGATGGTGTTAAGAAAAACTCTTTCAGTTATCTGAGGCCTCCTGAATCTTTTCATGCAAGTTTTTTTTTTTTTTTTTAAATTTGGAAAACTCTGTCTGATTTTGGGGTGTGTAGTCAAATTGCAGAGTTGGTGCACCCAGCCCCAATAGTTTCCCTGGAGAGATCTGTCTTCTCACCCACCTGGATGAAGCAGGTTGTGATGTTGGAGCTGATGTGGAGGTGGCTGCTCCCTTGTGGTTCATTGATACATTCTTTGCATTTGGTATCCATCGTCCTCTGGCCATCACGAAGTCAACGGGATTCTAATATTCCTTTCCCTGATCCAACCAAAGCTCTTTGTAAATTGGACTCAGCAGGAGTGAGTCCAGTGACCTCATAAATAGTGGAAATGATTGCAAATCAGAATTCATATATGTTCCCAACTCAGTGGGTATCCTTCTCCCCTACAAAGGAAGCAATCATCGCTTTCAAATTTCTGTTTGCCCTTTCACTCAGCTATGTTGGAAGAAAATATATAGAGAGATTTTGCTGTATAAGCCTGAAAGGTCCACTTCCTTCAACCTAAAAAAAAAAAATGAAAGTCCTGTGTCTAACCTTGTGTAGTCAGGTGGTCCCACTTGGGAAATCACTCAGAGATGTGAGGGTCTGCCTGTGGGCTCATAGAGAGGGTCTTTCATGGGCACCAGAGAAAGTATTCTACACTCAAAGAATTAAGAATTCTACACTTAAGAATTTGTGACAGAGACTGCTAATGCTTTATCAATATCTGTGTTTTGCCCTTCCTCTACAGCTTACGTTCCTCTGGCATGGAGGTGGGGTCATGTAACTCATCTCGGTCACGGAGCATGGACGGAAGTGATAAGGCTGCTTCTAGGCTCGGCCCCTCCTGAGACACGGCACATGCTCCTTCTGTGTGGTTTTCTGGCTTTTGCAGTGATCCAGTGGAAGATGTTTAGTCCCTAAGAGGTGATAGAGCAACCAGATGGAAGGAGCTCACATCCCTGAATGACGACTTGGAGCAGAGTCCCACTCACTGACTTGGAAATAAACCTTTCTTGTGCTCAAACACTGAGATTGGAGGGGCATCTGATTAGGGAATTAGGTTATTTTTTTCTGATACATATTTCTCCTCTGAGTACTATTCTGGAGACCTGCTTGGATTTGTATGGAAAAGGCTTCTTCTTCCCTGCTACGTCCTTTCCTGACTTTGCCTATAGAGTGATATGTGAATCAGTAAATCCTGGTTCAGAGGCATCAGAGGTCCCTAGAGTAGATTGAGAGTAGGGGCTCGCTTGGGAGAGAGCATGGAGAGTCTGACATTCTCACACTGCCTGTGGCTTTTACTAGCTGATAAATCATTTAATTTTATCCAGTCTCAGTTTCTTCAGTTGTGAAATGGGCATATATGAATGAGAAGAATTGCTGCGTGCGTTTGATGAGGAAATGTATGTGAAAGTTCTTTATAAACTGCGAAGGGTGATGCGCCTGTGGCTGATTATCAGGGAAGTGGCAGGATGTTCAAACTTCCCTGAGTGAGGTCTTAACCCACTGCCCTCCCGCCTTTCTTCTCCAATTCTAGGAATCTACATTCTTCCACTGGAAGCACTCATTTTGTGCCCCCGATTCTGTCATGTTGCACTGATGGAAATATCCCTTGGATAGCATTTATATACAGTTAAGTGTCATTTTGCTCATTCTCAATGCTTTTTTTCTCTTCTATTTTTAGTTGTTGCTAGATTTATGAAGGAGAATTCATTGCAGAGTTAATAAGTCAATTAAATTTCATTTAGTTTACAGAAAACCTTCATTTTCAAACCGCCCAAGAAACAAAACTACATCTCCTCACACAAATTGCAATGCTTTTCTCTGAATAAACAATTTCTTTGTGTGTTTTATTGTTTTTATGTCTTAAAAGGACAGCAAGATTCTCAGTCTTGGAGTTTCCATAATTTAAGAGCAATCATTTGCTTTTTCTAATTTGTCCTAATGAGCCCACATTTTTTCTTTATCAGACCCATTTTCTCTGGCAAAAGGTCATCACAGGCAATCATGCATGTCTGCTCGGTATAAATTGTTTTCATAACAATTTTCATTTGCCTTGGAAAGTGCACCACGCTGAAAACATGGCCACTTTATATCTGTGACAGCACACATCATATTTCCCCCACTTACTTTGGGAATATCAACCTTCTAAAGAATAATAAACCACAGTGTTAGGAATGTGAGCTGATACTGTGGACTGATAGGACTCCTTCTCTGTCTGAAGATTTTGCTTCCAGACCCTGTCTTTCAGATCTACAGAACTGTCTTGTCTCCTCTCTGAGGCTCACCCATGAATCCGGAGCCTATTATTACCTGCCTCCCACCTCCTTGGTGAGCTTCCCGGCTGTCCTTGCCTAGGACTTGGGTATAAATTCCTTCTTCCTCTGTGGCTCTCAGCTGAAAGCTGATTGGGCCTACTATTAGCCCCAGCCTCTGCTCTCAAAGACAATGGGCCAAGCCCTGGGACCCCGTGATAATCAGAGGGTGGGAGGGGTTCAAAAGCACCCCACTTAACGTTTTTTTTAAAACACTTTTTATTTTATATTAGAGTATAGCTGATGAACAATGTCGTGATAGTTTCAGTGGATCAGTGGACAGCAAAAGGACTCAGTTACATATACACGTATTCATTCTTCCCCAGACTTCCTTCCCATCCAGGCTGCCACGTAACGCTGAGCAGAGTCCCCTGTGCTATACAGTAGGACCTTGTTAGCTACCCATTTAAAGAAAGCAGAATGTACGCCCACATTTAACATTTTATCTTAGTTCTCCAAAAATTCAAGCATGTAGCCTGCTGATTGATGGATGGATGGATGGATGGATGGATTCAACAAATATTACTGAACATCTACTCTGTTCTAGGAACTGGGCATGAAGATCACATTTTTGCCCACATGGTGCTTATGGTCTGGGGTGGAGATAGACAACTATATACGAAATTATGTCACCATTGTGGGAAGTGCAAAGACATCGGGAGAGGAGAGTATCATCAGGATGACAATTTCTGCTCTGGCTTAAGGCGAACATATAACATTCTATTGAGAGACTAGACTTTAAGCCAACTTTTTCACTCTCCTCTTTCACTTTCATCAAGAGGCTTTTTGGTTCCTTTTCATCTTCTGCCATAAGGGTGGTGTCATCTGCATAGCTGAGGTTATTGTAAGCTTTTGTGACTGACTTCTTTCACTCAATATAATGTCTACAAGATCCATTTAAGCTGTGTTTATTGATAGTTTGTTCCTTTTTATTGTGGATAGCTTTCTATGTATGGATATACCACAGTTTGTTTTCCCATTCAGTCACTGAAAGGGATCTGGAACTGTTTCAAGATTTTGGCTATCACAGATAAAGCTGCTGTCTAAACTGTCATAGACTGGGGGATTCACAAACATCAGAAGTTTATTTCTCACAGTTTAGGAGGCTAGAAATCCAAGATGAGGGTGCCAGCATGGTTGGGTTTCAACGAGTGCTCTTTTCTAAGCTGCAACCTCCAATCTCTCATTGTATCATCAGAAAAGGTGAGACAGCTTTCTGGGGTTCCTTGCATAAGACGACTAATCTCATTCATGAGGGTCAACCCTCATGACCTAATTTCCCCCTCAAAATTCCCACCTCCAAATACCATCACACTGGGGATTCAATTTCAACATGAAATATTTGAGGTAGGGGACACAAACGTTCAGTCCATAACAGCTGCTAAACACTGATGTACAGGTTTCTGTATAACATACATTTTCACTTTTCTAGGCTAAACATCCAAACCTAGGGGGAGGATTGCTGAGGTCTATATGGCAAGCGTATGCTTATCTTTATAAGAAACTGCCTAGCTTTTTCCAGAGTGGCTGTACCATTTTGCATTCCCAGCAGCAATTTATGATAGTTCCAGTTGCTTCTCATCCTCACCAGCACTTGGTATTGTCAACATTTTTTTTTGCCATTCTACTGGTTGAGAAGCGGTATCCACTGTGGTTTTAATTAGCATTTCCCTAATGACTAGTGATGTTAGACATCTTCTCATATACTTATTTGACCCTATTACATCCTTTTTGGTTAAGTGTCTAGTCAAGTTCCTTTGCCAGTTTCTTACATTTTGAGAATTTTTTGTATATTCCAAATATAAATTTTATGTCAGATATGTGGTTTGAAAGTATTTCTTTCCACTGTGTAGCTTGCCTCTTAATTCTCTTGTGAGCGTCTTCTGCAGAGCAAAAGTTTTAAATTTTTATGAAGTCCAGTTTATTAATTTTTCTTTTATGGCTCATGTTTTTGGTATCCTTTTTTCTCTCTTCACATTTGTTTTATTAATCTTGAGTTGTGTCATCACCTCCCTTTACAAATAAGGTAAAAGATAGAATGAATATAGTGGTTATCCATGATTAGAGAATGATAAATCATGGATCTTGAATTCTGATTCCAAGTTCAGGGCTCTTTAAACCACACCACAGTGACACTTATTCTTTTACTAAACTAACATCTGATCAGTTGGTGTAGCCTCCTTGATTTTGGGTTAGCCTGCTGAATCTCAAATCAGATCATGCCACATTTCAGAAGCCTGCCATGCACAAACCTCTAAAGGCTCTCTAAGAGGTAGAAGAAGATGCTTCCTCTATTCAGTCTAAAGGCAACCTTGTCGTGGTCATGGTTGGGGTTGATGATGGCAGTGGTAGAATAAAGAATGGCAGAAATCACACCATCTCAGGTGATCCTGGAGTCCTCACCCAGGAAGTAGACATAGAGTTGAGATTGCTTGCAATGGGGATCAACTGCAATCAAGCACATTCTTAAGTGAAATCGATAATCTAGAAATGTTGAAATATCATTAGATTGTCCATTGGGTAAAAATAAACCAATCAATCAGTCATCAAATAGGTTTAGACTAGATTGGGGGATTTATTAGTTTAAGAATTATTTATTGAGACAAGAACCACAGTAAGGATCTGGAGATACACTTAGTCACAACTCCTACCTTGATGAAGTTTGCAGTTTACTATCTGAGCTCTTCTTAAGAAGTTATCACAAAGACTGTTGCAGTGGAGGAGGAGTGGGGTACTTTGGATGCCCACCACAGAGAATAAATTATGAAGTCTAAAGTCTTACCATTTGGGGTTTCTATCATTCTGGGATCAAATCTACAATCATACCTAGACCTGGAAAGGAAACAAATATCAGAAGGCTCCAATCAGAAGGCTCCAGCTAGAAAAAGAAATAGCATTATTGGGTAGGAACACAATCAGGAAGGCAAAGGCTAGAAAAGACCTGAACTGTCCAAGGCTAAATGGGAAAACAGGATGGCAGTCACCAATTGTGGAAGGAAAAAGGGACTGAAGAGTTTGTTGTTTACTTTTTAAATCATTTATTGATCCCCTAGAATGGGAATAAGACATTTGTATCTTCCAGACAATGATTAAAAATGAATGTTAATTTGAGACAGCCTTTCTGTGAAGGCTGTGAGAGCTCACCGCTCAGATTTCTGGAGGCTGGGGATGTAACTGATCAGAAGCCCCTTTGCTGAGCTCTGAAATCCTTCATGGTTTGCCAGAGGCCCTGCCTCCTATAGGCTGTCCCCAGCTGATGACAGAACATGGTGGGGATACCAAGGCAATCTTGTTTCTAGGAGACATGGGACCCTTCTGATGGGTAAATTTGTTTGTTTTTTCCTTAACAGTTTGGCATTTTATTTATTTATAAATTTATTTTGGCTGTGCTGGTGGCTCATGGGCTTAGTTGCCCTGAGGCTTGTGGGGTCTTAGTTCCCTGACCAGGGGCTGAATCCACATTCCCTGCATTGGAAGACATATTTTTAACCACTGGACCACCAAGGAAGTCTCCACTTATGGGTAACTTTGGCTCCAGAACTCTTTGACGGCTGCACTTGGCTTGAAATCTCACTATAGTACTGGATGTTTCCACCAAAACTTACTTCGTCCCTCCCTCTACTCCCTGCTTCCTTCCTCTCTCCTTTACTTGGGGTGAGATCTATATCCTAGCCTCTCCTGGCTCATTTCCCACTTCTTTCACAGCTTGTTTCCCTAGGAAATTTTTCCACATCTAATCTCAGAGGACCTGGACTAACATATCATCTTAAAAGAGTGTTCCAGAGAAAGTGGTGTTTTTTTCCCCCCCCTTTTTTGAAGCACCTATTTTTCCAGGAACCATTAGGAGCATGCAGTAGAGGAGGGGCACCAAGCCAAGGCAGGTGGTCCCACACTTACCTGGCTCAAAATCTGGCACTTCCACTTAACAGTGTGTGATCTGGGGCAAGTTATTTATTCTTGGTTACCTTCAGTTTCCTCATCTGTAAAATGGGACACTCATTTTTCCCTCACAGGCTTTTTGTGGGATTGAGATCATGTGGGTAAAAGTTACCACGGTATCTGGAAAATATTTGGGCTGGCCTCTGAGGGCTTCAGCACCTTTCTCCTTCACTCTCACCCTCTGTAGGAGAAGGGAGGAAAGGGCAAGTGTATTTCGTCTTCTTTCATACAACGTATCTTAATGTGCAATCCATGTAATATTGTTTCAGCTGGGCCCTCCCCCTCCAAGAAGCCATCCGTCCCTGACTAGCACAGCCCAGGGTTTGAAGACTTTCACTTCTTTCTCTGACCTCCTGCTAATGTCCCTCTCTTGGGGACATTTTTGGAGGATTGTGTGGTTTGCCAGGTGTCTCTGCAGCCCCTCTTTCCCAGGAACCACCCCTCTTCCATCCACTTAACCATCACAAGAGCCATGTCGATGCACTATAATTCTGTCCTTGGAAACAACTGATTGTTCAGGGATGGCATCTGTCTTGAGAGAAGTCATCAATGCCTTCCCTAGGAGTTTTGGATTCAGAACCACGGGTATCAGATTTGTCTTTCTCTAGGGACAGCTGAGGTCATCACATCTCAAGCCCTGAAGCTACTGGCAGCCCAACCACATGTTTCATTGTGTGGGGGAGAAAGGCCACAAGGAGATGAAAGAATGTTGTCATGCAAGAGAGGGAGATACAGAGAGGTCCAGCCATACTCAAGTCCTCAGGTTCTTTGGGACATCCCCATCCTAATCAACTCCTTCCTTGCTTAAGCTAGTTTGAATAGGGTATCAGTCACTTGCAGCCCAAAGAGTTCTGAGTGATAACGATGTGCCTCCATTCCACGTGTCTATCCTGCCTTCCCACCTTGACTGTGAGCCTTGCAGGGGCAGAGTCTATGCCCCTCCTTCTCCTTCTGCCCACAGTGCCAGGAATAGTGCTTGGCCCTGCAGCTGCTCCAGACAGATGTGTGGTTGACAAGGAGGCTAAATCAAATATTCCGCTCAGGGAAGTTTTCTATATATTCCCCGCATGATGTCACAGGACCACTTTAATCTATGCTCTAAATGCTGGTTTAAATGTGCTAAAAGTGTTTTGCAGCAAGGACTATGAAACCTTTGGAAAAGAGCTCCTGGCAGGTATCTCATACAAGGCACGGTGGAGTCTCAGGTTGATGGGTGTTGCTAGGGGGATCATGGTACTTAAAATGAAGCCGTGTCACCACCCACTGCAATCTAGGCTCCCCTCTCCTGCTCCACCAAGCAGTCTATTTAAAACCACAAATATCAAGGACACTGAAGCCACAACTTGGCCTCTCTGTGGCTGTGGATGTGCAAATGGTTTGATTCTTTCTCAAGGTTCTTTGCACACAGGATTCCATCTGAGTCTTCATTAAGGTACAAAATTCACGAGGACAGAAATTTGATTTTATATTTCATATATAAGATAGACAGGGCTTTTCATTAAACATTCTTGACTTAGATCCTGCATATATTTGTTAAATGCCTCCATGAGCCTGGGCCTGAGGTCTTTCTCATGTGCTCTGTCATTTAGCCCAGGAACCCCACGACCCATAACTTGTGATTCCTACTGTACAGATAAACAAGCAGACACAGAGAGGTCAAGCAACTTGTGAAAGGTCACACAGCTAGCTGGTCAGTGACTGAGCTAGGACTTGCCTCCATGTCTAATGCTATTTCCACAATGATATGTGGGATAATAAATGATGGAGGGGCCTCATGGGTGAGCTATTCTTTCAAAAAAAAAAAAAAGTGGAAAATGAGTCCCACTAACTGGGGGACATTTAGTGCCTAGTGAGTTTTTTCTTCCTGATTATACAACATGAGCAGGATTGGGATCTATGTGAGCCGAGTGGACACTCACCTTGATGCAAAATTTAAGAAAAGACCCAAACCCAGTCATCAAGACAAATAATACTTTAAAAAGTCAAAATTAATTTAAAAAAATCTATGTTGAACAAGGTATCAGCATGTTAGTTAAAGATGGATTCTATTGACCGGGCCAGGATTAGGGAGAGGTAGATGAGATGAACTGTGAAGGTGTGAGATTGGACCTTGAAAGGTATGGAAAACACCACTATGAATTCACCTAAAGCCATTTGTCTTCTTCCTTGGCTTGGAGACAACTCATGTTTCATTTTCCTTTGCAGTTTAGCTTGGCCTTGTGACTAATTTCTAGCCAATAGAATGTCTGTGGAATGGATGTGAACCAATCCAGACCATCCCCAAGAATATCCCCCCAAAAAAGAAATGCAAAAAGGCAAAATGGTTGTCTGAAGAGGCCTTAAAAAAAGCTGAGAAAAGAAGAGAAGCAAAAGACAGAAGACAAA
>SJYC01032692.1:0-22510 GCA_006408675.1 Madoqua kirkii | reverse complement strand
CGACTGACCACCCTGCGGCGGTTTGGCTAATTCTCAGAAAAACAGCCTCCAGGAAGGATTAACATAAAAATAACCATTCTGGGTGGGGGGTTTCTGCAAAGATCAGGAGACCATGAGTCATCAGATAAGGGGCAGGCTATTTTCCATGAGGTATGGCCTGCCTCTGGGGTTTTAACAGGACAAAGGAAACTTTTTAAAATTTAACTTTTTCCCTTCAAAAGCTGTTAATCTTCTAAGGTTTTGAGGGTTTTTATGCTCCAGCATCAAAGCATTACTTTTACTAATGCCGAATTTGATACCAGAAGTAGGACATGGCTGTTATAAAAACCTGAAATATGTGCATTTTTTTTGCTTATCAGGTGACATACAGCAAGGAAAATATGGTTTTGTTTAGTTGCTAAGACATCCCCTACTCTTTTGCAACCCCATGGACTGTAGCCCACCAGAGTCCTCTGTCCATGGGATTTCCCAGGCAAGAATATTGGAGTGGGTTGCCATTTCCTTCTCCAGAGAATCTTCCTAACTCAGAGATCGAACTGTCATCTCCTGCCTTGGCAGGGAGATTCTTTACCACTGAGCCATCTGGGAAGCTTGGAGACCCACGTTATAGAGGGTCAAACCTTTGGTACAACTGTTACCTATGATGACTTGGAGGACAGACCACATGTCTATGGAGCCTGTTGCCTGGGGGACACAGTTGGAGAGAGCCAAAGTGACAGGGTGCTGGATTTACTCCCTGTCTTTGTCAATGTATTACAAGAAAGAGATGAGCTCAAGAGAGATTTGGCTGATTAGTCTTAAATCAACTCCTGAGTTCCTGATCCCACACAGGAAGAAAGCAGCTGCAAAAGTTTCACAAGCTTTGCAGGGAGATTCTTTACCATTGAGCCATCTGGGAAGCTTGGAGACCCACGTTATAGAGGGTCAAACCTTTGGTACAACTGTTACCTATGATGACTTGGAGGACAGACCACATGTCTATGGAGCCTGTTGCCTGGGGGACACAGTTGGAGAGAGCCAAAGTGACAGGGTGCTGGATTTACTCCCTGTCTTTGTCAATGTATTACAAGAAAGAGATGAGCTCAAGAGAGATTTGGCTGATTAGTCTTAAATCAACTCCTGAGTTCCTGATCCCACACAGGAAGAAAGCAGCTGCAAAAGTTTCACAAGCTTAAAGCAGGGAATACTCTTCAACACCCACTTCATATGTGGCTACAGAAGGTAACGGACAAAGAAGAATCTCTGAGAGCCTAGAGTCAGGAGTTACCAGCAGGTGTGAATGTGTGAGATTCTCCTAGTAGCAGAATCAGCATTTAATTAAGGAAATTTTCCTGTTGCAAAGGCAGACATCCCTCTCCTTACCCCTCTAAACCATGGTGGCAGATTATTCATCTGGACCTCTCTCATCCTACCATCACTGGATTGACCTCGATACCTCAGTGGTGTGTAAACTGTGGGTAAGAATATAGTGTGATTAGCATTTCACATTCCACTAGCAAACAATACAACCTTTTCTGGAATAGAATATACACCAGGAGACTTTAAAATGGTTATACTCTTTAGATCTATAATTCTATGTCTAGAAATCTAGTCCAGGGAAATAATCTGATAGGTAAATAAAGATTTAAACATAAAGGTATCCAACACAGTGTTATGTAAAGGATAAAAATAAAAATTGGAGACTACCTAAAATGCCCAACAGTGAATTACATAAATGATTTAGTAAATTTACAGTATATTTATGGGGTGGAATGTTCTTTATCCATGAACTTTTTTTGTACAAGGAAAGTTTTTAATGACTCAGAGTAATGCTCCTTATGCAAAATTGTGGGCAAGCTAACATTTCAACTATGTAAAAGATACAGACACAGAACAAAGGCTGAAAGAGAATGTTAAAACTGACTAGTGATTTTATGGGGAATTACAGGTTTACTAGAGATAATACCTTGGAGTTTTTAGTAATACACAGATTTTTCACAAAAGGCATAGATTGCTTTTAAATTAAGGAGGAACAACCTCCCCTGAAAGAGAAACAATTGATATTGTATTGAAGTCTTAGTCTAACTGCTCTTCTTATTCCATCAACTGGTTGGGCCAGACTGAAGACAACATTGGCCTGAGAATCAGGAGCCCTGAGATCTAGAAGGATTTGGCTTGAGTGTGTTGTTCCATTTTTACAAAGAAGGGGCTTCCTGGGACAATACTGGAATGGCCTTTCCTGTTCAAAAAGTTTATATACAAATGTGCTGAATCACCCCCCTCGTTTATCATTCCTTTTCATTCCTTGAGATAAAACCAACTCCAAATCTTGGAGCCTGACAACTCTGAAATTGGCCCTCATTTTAATTCTCAAGTTCTTAGCATGAGAGCAACATTCAATATGGTTCTGAAATATCTCATGCAAAAAAGTGCCAGAGTCATAGACTGAAATATTTATTTGAATATAAATGAACTCAGATTTGCCAAAATACGTTCCCCCTGTTGTCATGGACACAAATGCCTGACTCTCGGATTTGCATTTCTTTTCTAATGGGTACAATATGTTTCAGCTCCTCATTGGTGCCGGGGTTGGATAGAAGAAGCTCGCCATTCTGTGAGCTCCCCAAAATGTCAGCCAGTGGGGAACTTTTGTGCCTTTGTTCTGCTTCACACACCAGCTGGGAGGACGTTTTCTGTCCCTTGGGGGTCAGGACAGCTGCTTATAAGACTCCTGACCCTTTCCTGCCAGCTCCCTTGGAGTGGATTTAGAGATGCCAGGATGCCTGTCTGGGGTTTTTTTTTCCCCAGCCCAATTCCTCCCACCTCTTGGAAGTTTCACCTCTGCTTTCTTGTTCTCTAATAGTGAGGGTGGCAGGAATTCTTGCCTAGACATTCCTGGTCCCTGCTGACATCTGCTTCTTTCTCCTATGGGCTCCCTCCTGATCCTAAGTTGCCATCTGTCCCTTCCTCCAAGCTCAGATCCTCAGAATCACATCCTCCCTTTTCCTCTTCACTTAAAAAGAGAAATCCCTAAATCCTCATCTTAACTCCCTGCTTTCACTGAGCACCCTTTTGCTTTTTTTTTTTTTTAATGCTAACAGGAAGAAAATTCTTTCCAAAATGCTAATGGGATCTTGTCACAATCTTTCTTAAAACCCTTTAATGGTTTGACCCTGATATTGAGATAGAGTCCTAAATCCTCACCCTGGCTTTCGAGGCTCTGTTCTGTCTCTCTTTTCAACCTCATCTCAAGCCACCCTCTCCAGCGCTCATTGTGTTCTAGGCACGTGGGCACTTTGTGCTTTTTCTGCTGTGCCGTCTTCCTTCTCACCACATGGCCTTCATTCCCTTGGAACATTTTGCTTCTGTCCTCTGAGCAGACACTTCTTAGTTTCCAGGTCTTACCTTAAATGCTGCTTGTTCAGGGAAGCCTTCTCATCTTCCCAGTAGATTATATGTTCCCTAGATATAGGTACTTATCACCCTCTGGGCTTGCCCTCAGTTGATCTGTCAGAGTCAGGACAAAAGACTTCCCTAATGTTCATCTCCTCTGCCAGTCCATAGGTTCCACGATGGCTGAGATCATGTCTGTTCTGTTCACGTTCTATCTTAAGCCCTCTGTGGAGTGTG
This sequence comes from Madoqua kirkii, assembly GCA_006408675.1. Lineage (NCBI taxonomy): Eukaryota > Metazoa > Chordata > Mammalia > Artiodactyla > Bovidae > Madoqua > Madoqua kirkii. The sequence continues at coordinate 18,901 of SJYC01032692.1, read as the reverse complement.
GGGCATGGTAGGTGCCACATAGTTACTTGAATGATGGTGAATTCTTCAGAGTGATTGTCAGAATAAATTTCTGAATCACAAATAGGACTGCATAAGCCCCCAACCCACAACTCTTCCCACCCCTGACAAAACCAAGAAACGCAGAACTTGCCCCAGGCTCACTGCTCATGGAGAAAAAGGGCAAGCTTGCCAGCATCCCACGAGGCCCCATACAGTCTGGCTCCAGCCCATCCTCCCAGCAGGGTTTCTTCAGGCGCCTGTCAGGACTTTCCACGCCCCAGGCACACCCACCACCTGAGAATAGTCTCCAGACTGGGGCTTCTGTGCCTTCTCTGCTGAGTTCTTCCTACCCCTTCTCTGGGTGGAGACTCCAACACAGCCTTCAAAACCCACCTGGGATGAAGGCCTGATGGCTCCTCCAGGAAACCCCTCCCACCCCTTAGCCAGCTCATCCAGTCCTGCTGGATGGTTACTCATGGATGTTTTAGCGGACTTAACTCTCGTGTGAGTCACTGTGGAACAGGAACCACGTCTTATTCTCCTCGTGTCACCTGTACCCACGGTGCCGTGAGGATATGTTTCTCCCCCTCTCCTCCTGTCTCCTCTCTGCTCAGAGATAAGGAAGCACTGGGCCTCCCTCCTTCCCAGGGAAGGGCCTACCTCTCAGCCCTTCCTGACTGAGCACCTCTCATCACGTGCTGATCATCTGGTCAGAGTAAGGACATCCTCTTGAACAAACTGTGCTAGTGGGTGGGGTGTCTGTGTCTTCAAGGCAGGAAGAGAGGCTCTGCACCTCCTCCGCCTGTTAATCCCGTCAGACACCCGCCGGCCACCGGCCTCTCTGGCTTCTGGCTCTGAGCCGGGAGGAAGTCGTGGGGTGGGGGAGGCGGGCCGGCGGGGAGGGACTTCCGGCTCAGCTTCAGGAGCGCCGAGGAAGGAGACCTTGCTCAGGTGTCCTGGCAATGGCTTCCTGCCGGCCTCAGCGTCCTCCTGTAGTCCTGCACGTAAGGGGGTGAGGAAGGGACCTCAGCTCCTGGCCATTGCTGGGAATAAGGGGCTGCTTTATTTTCCATTTGACGGTGGTGCCTGGTGTGTTTTCTTCACCAGGCAGGCACCCAAGGCCCGCGCTGACTCCCCTTGTGGACATTGAAGACAAGTGTTCTCAATAAGGAGTGCCCAGGTTCAAATCCCAGTTCAACTACCTATTGAAGGAGTGACTTTGGACAAGTAACTAGGCTTCTGCTTTCTCATCTGAAAAAATGGGGAAAATTAGCAGGACCTAATTAAACTGACAGCTTTTGTGCAGCAAAGGAAACCATCAGCAAAACAAAAAGACTTTCTGAATAGAAGAGAATGTTTCCAAATGATATGGCCAACAAGGATTAATATATAATAGCACGTGTGCTCAACAACAAAAAAATCAAACAACTCTTGAAAAATGGGCAGAAGACCTGAATCGACATTTTTTTCAAAGAGAAAATGCCAGTGGCCAATAGGTGCATGAAATGATGCTCAGCGTCGCTAGTTATCAGGGAAATGTAAGTCAAAACCACAGTGAGATACCACCTCATATCGGTCAGGATGGCTATCATCCAAAAGAACACAAATAACAAATGTTGATAAAGATGTAGAGGAAAGGGAACCCTCATACACTATTGGTGGAAATGTAAATTGGTGCAGCCGCTATGAAAACAGTATGGAGGTGTCTCAAAAAATTAAAAATAGAACTACGATATAACCCAGCAATTCCACTCCTGAGTATATATACCCAAAAAGCAAAGACACTAATTCAAAAAGATACTTGCACTTCAGTTTTCATTGCAGCATTATTTACAATGACAAGATATGGAACCTAAGTGTTCATCAGCAGATGAATGGATAAAGAAGATGTGATATATTACACACACATATATACATACATACACACAATAGAATACTACACAGCTATAAAAAGGAAAGACATTTTGCCACTTGCAGTAACATAGACGGACTTGAAGAGCATTATGTTAAGTGAAATAGTCAGACAAAGAAAGACAGATACTGTTATGATATCACTTATATGTGAAATAAAAAAATGGAACTAGCAGATAGAGCAAAAAAGAAACAGACAGAGGTATGGAGAAGGAGGTAGTAGTTGCCAGTGAGGGTGGGGAGAGGAAAAATAGGGGTGGGGAATGGGCAGTACAAACTACTGGGTGTGAGATAAGCTCAAGGAAGTATTGTACAACATATGAATCTAGCCAGTGTTTTGTAATAACTGCAACAGTGTGTAACCTTTAAAATTATTTAAAATAATTAAGAATAAAAAAAAAGAAAAAAACCCAGGAATATCAATAGTATTGACTTCTTAGGGCTATTGTGAGGATTAAATGAGAGATTCTGAGCACAAATGCCTGGTACTCAGGAAGCATCGAATAACAATTAGGGATTCCTAAGGCAGGAAGGTGATGTGTCTGTCTTGTTCAGAGTTGTATCTGTCATGCCTGGACTGAGCCTGACACAGAGCTGGTACTCAATGAATGCTTATTGTATGAATTATTATTATTGCTATTGTTCATAATATATAGGAGATACTCAATAAATCTTTTAAAATGAATGAATGGATGGATGCATGAATGTCTAAAGTCAATCTCCAGTACACAAGCTCGCTAGAAGAGACTGTTTTAGTAAAACCAGATATGTGGACACAGACCAGAGAGACCTTAACTTTGAAATTCTCTGATATGCCAGCATAATTTTTAGGTTTGAATGGTACTGGCATTTTAGTAAAAGCAAAATGGTTTTTAGAGCGTTTATCTCTTTAAAAATTTTTATATTGGAATACAGTTGATTCACAGTGTTGTGTTAGTTTCAGGTTTCCAGAAGAATGATTCGGCTATACATGGCACTGGCATTTTGGAACAATCACATGATGGAAACAGTGTCCCTCAGTCATCCCTGAGGACTTGCTGAAGCCCTGTCCCATGTTTGAGTCCCACAGACACAGCTGGACCAGGCACTGTCCCTGCCTCAAGGAACTCCAAGCTTACAGGTGAGAGCCTGGGCAACACCTGGGGGATGGTCTCAGGTGCCCGTCCTGTGGGGTCCCAGCTCCAGCTCTTTCATGCCTTCGGTGCATTACTGGAAGATGCCCCTTCCTTTCTCCGGATGTTTTCGGTTGGGTCTGGACTAGATCAGTCATTTTTGCTTATTCAAGCAGAGGAATCCTTTGCTTCAGTTGGAATGTTGTGTAAAAGGTGAGAACATAAAGCAGATGAAAAAGGAGTTGGTGGGAAAGGGGAGACAGGCTCCCTCTCCCACTGCCCCACCTTGAGAACTCTGAGACTGGTGAACAAAGGGTCCCCCCATCAACAGCATTATTCATGATTCTGAGGTCATGCAACAAAATCAGGTCTGTCTTGGACTACCTAAGGAGGTTTTCTTCTGTTTGGTTTTGTTTTTGAAATACATTTTTATTTTAAATAGTTTAGAGGAAAAGTCTGAAGAAAGTACAGAGAGTTCCCATATAACCCACATCCAGGTTCCCATCATCATATCTTACCTAGTATGGTAGATTGATCCCACTTAATGAAACAGTATTGATACATTTTTATTAACTGAAGTCCACGCTTCATTCAGACTTCCTTAGTTTTCCCCTAATGCTCCTTTTCAGTTCGTAGATCCCCCCTGGGATCCCACATTATGCTTAGTCATCCTGTCTCCTTAGGCTCCTCTTGGCTGTGATTGTTCCTTAGATTCTTTTTTTATTTTTTCAATGTCCTTCATAGTTGTGAGGCATGCTGGTCAAGTATTTTACAGAATGTTCTTCAGCTGGGAGTTGTCTGATACTTTTCTCAGGCTTAGCCTGGGTCATGAATTTTAGGAGGGATGACCCCAGAGGTTAGATACCATTTTCATCCCATCATGTCGAAGTACATACAATCCACATGACTTATGTTTATGCGAACCTTGATCACCTGGCTGAGGTTGTGTGGGTCAGGTTTCTCCACTGAAAAGTGACTCTTTAGTCCTCCCTTCTGTACTGTCTTCTTCAGAAAGATGTCACTGGTCACAACTCACGTGTATGCATGAGGAGTTAAGCTCCACCTTCTTGAGGGCAGAGCATCTACGTAAGTTACTTGGAATTCTTCTGTGAGAGATTGGCCTCTTCCTCCTATTTATTGATTCATGCACTCCTTTATCTCTGTATGGACTCACTGATATTTGTTTTATACTTTGGCTTATACTGCAATACTATTTAAATTACTGTGTTGCTCAAATTGGATCCAGGGGGTTTTAATTTCAGAAAGCCTTGGGTGTTGGATGGTCCTGGCTCAGGAAAGGACATCACAGCCAGGAGGCAGAGTTTGGTGTAGAGGAGGGATGGATCTCTTGGTTCTGGGAGGTTTCTACTCTGTGTTCTGTGCTGCAGTGGGTCCAGGCAGCTGCTGCTGATGACATTTTGGGGAGGTAGGAGAAGTGGAGGCACCCTCCCTCCTACACCCTTTGAAGAATTAGAAAAGAACTAGAGAGCTAAAGAAAAGTGGGCTTGGATGGAACGCACTCTTTGTTCCCCTGAATGCTTTGGATTGCAGGCTTTATAAAGGCAGCCACATGTACTCACACCATCTCCCATTACTGGTGTCACATGTTGAAAAGCATGTTAGGTAAACTGGGGAGCAAAGGAATAGGAAAACCTTGATGGTTTCATCTGCAAGTGTGCCTTAAAAGCAAGACCTCCTTAGTGGGAGCAAACAGTTGTGTGTGTGTGTGTGTGTGTGTGTGTGTGTGTGAAGACTGGTCCTGATGATTCACAGCATCTGTAGAGGGGAAGGCAGGACCCCAGCATGAGAATCCAGCAGCTGGAAAGTGGCTCTTGGTGGAGACCAAGTTCCAGTGCTGCCCATTCATCCACTTGCCACATAACCCTGCCTGATGCCTATGCCACACATCTGTAGGTCTTGGTTCCCTTACCTGTAAAATGTGGGAGTTAGGAGCAAAGAATAAAACAATGGGAACAAGGCTAGTGATAATACTCCCTATCATTAGGTTTTTACTGTGCAGCAGATGCTACATTAAGTGCTTTACATGCATCATCTCATTTCATCCCTGTAACAAACCTAAGAGGTCAATGACATGATCCCTATTTCACAGATGTGGAACCAAGTTCAAGTACGGTGAGGCCAACAGATCAGGGAACAATTGTCATTGAGAAGATAGTTTGCTACTCAGAGTTTCCAAGAGCTGGGAGCACAGCATGCCTGGGAGGGCCACACGGGGAAGCACCAGGGCTGGTCAGGCATGCTGACTAGTGCAAGAGAACACAGTTGATGGCAGAGCTAGAATTTAATCTTCTTCCCAGGACTGGGATGTTTATGATTCAGAATGCAGATCCCAGGGCAGATTCCCCTGAATGCTGTGCAACTCAGGCAATTTGCATCAGCTTCCTGTGCCTCTACTTTCTTGTCTGCAGACAGGAGTATAGTAGAATCTGCCGTGAGGAAGGAGGTAGGAGAGATGGTCCTTGAAGGAAAGCCCGTGTAAGGAGAGCTGAGACAGCTTCAGGATGCACATGCAAACGGTTTAAGCTCATTAATTCAGACTTCAGTGGTTTGCAGTCTAGGATGATTTGAAGCCAGTAAAAACCAGGCTTCCTTTTCACTATTAATAAGAATGTAAACAAGATTAGGTGGGGTGTGCAGAGAAACTAAGGTAGATCATTGTTATCATAATATTGCAAGGGAATGTTAATTCACACAAGCAAACAAACTATTTTCAACTACTGTGAGGCTGCTGTTTACATATAGCAGTGTGCTAATTGCAGGTGACTCTCCTATTCCTCTGTGAAGCTTTGGGTCCAATCTGTTAGGTTTTAGTGGAAGAACCTTTTACACATGAAGGCAGCTAGCCTGCTTTTCTTTTAAAAATTTAAAATGCTCTGTAATTCAGACTTTTGATTTTTACCTCGGCTTTCACCCATCATCTGAGGGTCCCTGAGATTCAAGGATGATATACACAGGAAAGTTCTGAGCTGGGGAGAACTGCAGAGAACTTTAGGGCATGGAGATGCCCAAGTGAAGGCTTCTCAGGAGAAGTGAGGGTAGACATGGGTCTTGAAAGATCTTGAGTTTGGCCTGACTTGGATCCTGTTCCTCAGCCCACATCCTCCTCACCTATCCTCTGCACCCCACCTGTCTGTTGATCCCTTTTTCTTTAAAATTTTTTTTCATTTTATATAAATAAAATATAGTGTAGCTGATTAACAATGTTGTGATAATTTCAGGTGGACAGCAAAGGAATTCAACCACACATATGCAGGTATCCATTCTCCCCTAAACTCCTCTCCCATCGAGGTTGCCAGATAACAATGAGCAGAGTTCCCTGTGCTATACAGTAGGACCTTGTTGGTTATCCATTTTAAATACAGCAGTGTGGACTTGTCCCTCCCAAACTCCCTAACTATCTCTTCCTCCCATTCTTCTTCTTTCGTAACTATAAGTTTGTTCTCTAAGACCATGAATCTATATCTGTTTTGAGAATAAGTTCATTTGCATGATTTCTTTTGAGATTCCACACATAAAGGATATCATATAATAGTTCTCTTTCTATGACTTCACCCAGTATGACAGTTTCTAGGTCCATCCACGTTGCTGCAAATGACGTTAATTCATTCTTTTTTACAGCTGAGTAATATTCCACAGGGTTTACACACTACATCTTAAACTATTCCCCTATAGGTGGACATTTAAGTTGCTTCCACATCTTAACTATTGTTAATCGTGCTGCAATGAGCAGTAGAGTGTATGTATCCATTCGGATTATGTTTTTCTCTGGATATATGCCCAAGAGAGAGATTGTAGGGTCATATGTTAGCTCTATTTTTAGCTTTTTAAGAAACCTCCACACTGTTCTCCAACGCTTCCCATATAGCTCAGCTGGTAAAGAATCTGCCTGCAATGCAGGAGAATCCAGTTCTATTCCTGGATTGGGAAGATGCCCTGGAGAAGGAATAGGTTACCCACTCCAGTTATTTGTGGACTTCCCCATTGGCTCAGATGGTAAAGAATCCATCTGCAATGCAGAAGACCTGGGTTTGATCCCTGGGTTGGGAAGATCCTCTGGAATAGGGCATGGCAACCCACAGTATTCTTGCCTGGAGAATCCCTTGGACAGAGGAGCCTGGTGGCCTACACAGTCCACGGGGTCTCAAAGAGTTGGGCATGGCTGAGTGACTAAGCACAGCACAGCCCAGCACATACTGTTCTCTGTAGTACAGCCCATCTTTCTTAACTTGGTCTACCTTTTACACGATACTCAGTGGCCAGATTGGAGCCAACAGACCAGCCCCTGTGGGTGGACACCACTCCTGGAGGGATGTGGCCAGGCTGTGTGGATATGGAAAGACCTAGGAACTGCCTCTCCTTTGAACTCCTAGGACAGGATAGAAGAGTAGTAGTCCTCAAATCTGGCTACACAACAGAATCACATATGAAACATTAAAAAATATTGGATTCCCAGGTCCTACCACAGATGAATTAAATCAGTAGGGTAGAACATCACAGCTGTAGTGTTTATTATTTACACTTCTCAAAGAGACGCTGAATCCCGCTATGCCTTGTGTGGTTGTCGGACCCCTCTGTGTGTTTTCCTTGCTTCTCCCTCATTAACGAGCACAACTAATCCATTATGTAGATTAAATCGGCCAACTTTTACTGAGTGTCTGCTTTATAAGACGAATGGAACCACAATTTGGGGCTCCAAAGATGGATGACATAATTTCTGCCCTTAGGATGTCACAGTTCAGTGAGAGCTGTAAAAAGAAAATGGTACCCGAGTGTGGTTACTGCTGTTGTTGGTGAGGGAGCACTATTGTGTGGGAGCACGGAGGAAGCCATGGAGACATCTTGGAGGAGGATGGGGAACACTTCCTAGAAGAGGTATCATCGGGGTGAACCTCGAAAGGAAAGTAGGAATTCTCCAGGCTAAGAAGAGGGAAGGGAATTTGGGGCAGAGGGAAGGATTTGAAGGCCAGAAAGTCTGAGACTGATTTACACATTTATCACTATGTTGGGCAGAGTTAAACCTTTTGCAGCTAAGAACCCTTCATAATATTATAAAGTAAGAACTACTTTTACCTCCGATCTACCAATTAGGAAACTGAGGCCTTGGGATGCTGAACAATGTGACTAAGCTCACAAGATCAATAAGTGGAGGAGTTGAGATGAAAATCACCCTGCACCCAATCCTGGAGCAAAGAGTCAGTCAAGGGGAAGAGGGTAGGGTGGGGTGGGTAGGAGATGGTGGAGAGATCCCTGGCTAAGGGTCACACCAGCAATGGAATCCTGTGTTTGTTGACCATTGTATATGGCACCCCATGATTGCTAAAACACATTTTCTTTCCTTTTGTGGCTAGCAATTTCTGCTTGGACTGACTTTCAGGGCACTGCCCCTCAGCAGCCCTCTCTGAAGCCATGTAGATCTAGCCATATGAGGTTCTGGACCAGAGGCAGGGTCAGCGGAACCTCTTTACAGGGGCCACCAGCCTTTGAGCTCCCACGTGAGACTATGGGGCTCCCTGGCTCTGTGGGGGAAAATGTCACACTGTGATATCAGGGCACAGATGGCACTATTTGGTGACTTCAGGAGTTCCAGTGCTTAAGGATTTGGGGCAACAAGGACCCTTGTTCTGGTGCCATCTTTGGGTCCCCACTAAATGCCCACAGTTCCTCTGGAGGTTGTCCATGGAAGTGATACTGTGTGCAGATATCATCTATAAGAACGACATTCATGAGACTTCGCTGGTGGTCTAGTGGCTAGGACTCTGCTCCCAATGCAGGGGATCCAGGTTCGATCCCTGGTCAGGGAACTAGATCCCACATGCTGCAACTAAGAGTTTGCGTGCCACAAGTAAAGATCCTATGTGCTGCAACTAAGACCTGACTCAGCCAAGCAGAATAAAAAAATTTTTTAAAAAAAGAATGACATTCTTGTGGAAGAGATGAGATATGGATTTTAAAAGGCAAGAGCTCTGAACTTTGTTTTGGGTGGACCCTGTCTCCCTTTTAGTGCAATAAGTGAGTAACCTGCTCATGGGGCAGAAGGGGTAGGGTGGCCTCATAGTAGGCAGGGTTAAGCTGTTCACCAGGGTGTCATTTGTAACTCCTAAGGCTAGTTTTGAGGGACAAGGACCATTTGGTATTACAACAGAGCTCAAGTGGAAAGCTATCCTCACAGACATTACACTGACAAGACGGCTTGTTCAGAAAAAAGCATCTCTGGGAATCCTCTCTTGCAGAGCCAAGTGAACTCATCTGAGGAACAGGCTCCAGTCTGTGTTAAACACAATGGGGATAAGAGAATTAATTAAAGGGAATGGGGAGGATTGATCTCGGTGCTTGAAGCCTGAAGCCTTGGTTTAACACATCAGTGACAGCCTGATGTTTTTGGTAGGTGCCCTTCAGAGTGTTTTCTCCACATAATGCAATAGAGAAGTGAGATCAGGAGGCATTAATGGGCTATGGTTCTTAGATAAGGCTTGTCTAAATGGCACCTGGGTGGGAAACCCTTCTGGAGCCCTTTCTGGAGGGAAGCAGCGTAAGGATATCTGGTGTGACAAGCAATAGCAGGTGGATTTCTCTTGTCCCTTTGCTCCATGCCAGGCCCTTTGTGAATGCTGCACAGCTGTGCCTAGCAGTATTGTTTGCAAAGATACTATGGTTGAGATTGGAGACTTTGAGTGTGAGACCACTCCTGTAGTGGGGAACCTGGAGTTGACTTGGGAGCCGCATAGACCTGTGTTTGAATCCTGGCTTTGTCAGTGGCTGGCTTTGCTCCTCTTGTGTAAATTGAGAGTGGTCAGTATCTGCCTCACCAGGCTGCCCAGGACGAATGAGATGGTGCAGGGAAAAGGCTGACTGCAGAGCCTGTCATTCAGGGAGTACTCAGTGCAAGACAGTGTTAGTAGAAGGGGTTGGGGGTGTTCATAGACCAGTTGTTTTTAAAAGGTAGACAATTCCTATTCAGGCATGGTGGGGGCAACAGATCAGCACTCAGTTACCACTGAAAAGACTGTGTTACTTGCAGCTCCCAGGAGATGGGGGCTGGGGGAGGGCAGGTTACATCCTGCAAGACCAAATGGGGAAGCACCAGGTTATTCAGGAGGCAGGAGCAGAGATGGGGAGCACCGGACAAGGCAGGCCAGGCAGGTTTCAGAATTGCTAGTTTGAAGAATTTCAGCAGGCTCAGCGGGTGCAGGACTGTCCTAAATTGCCTGTCACATGGTCCTGGGGTGATTCTGGCCCCAGAGTGTAAGAGCCCCGAGAGAGTCCAATAAGAAAGTGGTTGGAGGGTAGGTTTGGGTCGGTTGGTTTAATCTGAAAGCCTCAGTTCAGGGGAGTTGTTTATTCTCTCTGGTAATTAGCAAGCCCTTGGGAGAAGCAGTTTCTCCCTGGTGGGCAAGGCCCTCCATACCAGGGCATCTAGAATACAGAGAATAAGCAAGCACAGTTAATACACAAGTGAAGAAGGCAGATAGGTAATAGGTGATCCCTGAGCATGGTGGCTGAGGGCTGAGTTTTGGTGCTGGGCTGAGGGAAACAGGGACATGTGGGGTAGGCTCCTGAAAGGGGTGTAGCCTGAGTCAGAGCTTGAAGGAGGACACAGGGAAGGGCTTTTCCAGTCTAGGAGCAGACAGTGGGAAACAATCTTCAGAATGCTACAGGGCAAAGGGTGTGGTGTCAGGAGAACAAGCCTGCAAGTATCTGATGGGACCTGTTCATGAGACGCAAGGGGTCTGGAACTGTGTGTGTTTGTGTGGAGAAGGCAATGGCACCCCACTCCAGTACTCTTGCCTGGAAAATCCCATGGATGGAAGAGCCTGGTGGGCAACAGTCCATGGGGTTATGAAGAGTCGGACACGGCTGAGTGACTTCACTTTCACTTTTCACTTTCATTCATTGGAGAAGGAAATGGCAATCCACTCCAGTGTTCTTGCCTGGAGAATCCCGGGGATGGGGAAGCCTGGTGGGCTGCCATCTATGGGGTTGCACAGAGTCAGACATGACTGAAGCGACTTAGCACCAGTAGCAGTAGCAGTGTGTGCTGCAGTGAAATATTCTGCGAAGGTACTTGTCCTTGCTTGAATCAACTTTCAGCAGATTCATGTGATGGTGGGTGTGGGCCTAGAGCTGTGGTTCTTGAGCTGTGATTCTCAGCCCTGCTTGCAGGTGTGACTCACCTAAGAATCTGGCAGAAACACTGATGCCTGGACTCCTCCCCAGACCAGTGACAGCAGAATTTATGGAGGATGGGCCTTTTAAAAAATTCCTAGGGAACTATAATACCTGCTTGAGAACCACTGCTTAGAGACAGAGACCAGTAAGGGGGTGTTGGCACAATCATCTAAAAGCAGTGGGTTGAAAAATCACTTTAATAAGTTGACATCAGCATTTTTATCGTAAAACATAGCATAGACTAAAACATAATCAGAACATGTCACATGTATTAAGCGCTGTCTCTCAAAGACTTAAGTATAGTCCTACACACACACACACACACACACACACACACATACATACACACACACAAATGTATGGATTGGGTGGTTGTATCAAATGTATTTGGGCAGGTCTTAGTCAAAACCGGGAAGGGAGAGGTGGAGTCATTCCCCACCAGGGCCGCAGGCTACAGGGCATGCTCAGATGCCCCAGGTGCCCTCAGGTGCCTCCCTCTCTGAAGGGCAGGGACTGCATCTTGGTCCTCTCTTTGTCCTTCTGCCTCAGCCTGGAGCAACCAGCTGGCTGGACAGGAGCAGCCCAGGCCAAGAGAAGGTGGAATTTGTGGCCAGTTAGAGATATCACGTTCTTCCCCAGGTCTGCCCACGAGAGGCCATGGGACTTGGCATACCAAGGAGACCTTCTGAGATGCCCCCCAGGACCTGACACTGGAGGCGTCATGAGAGAAGCACCGGAGGTACCTCTTACATGCCGGGAGATGTTATAAGAACCGGGTACTCAGCTGGGCAGCGTCTTAGTTTCCTAATGTTGCTGTAATGAGATTACCACAAATGTAGTGACTTAACACAAATTTATTCTCTTCCTGTTCTCGAGTCCAATAATGAGTTTATTTGCCCCAAATCAAGGTGTGGGCAGGGCTGCATTCCTCTGGAGGCTCTTCAGGAGAATCCACTTCTCTGCCTTTTCCAGCTTCTAGGGAGGATTTCTCAGCTTCATCTCCAGAGGCCGCAGTATAGCATCTTCAGGTCTCTCTCTGACTCTGATCTTGCTGCCTGTCTCATATAAGGACCCTTATGATTACTCTGTGATTACAATAACCTGGATAATTGGGATTATCTCCCCATCTCAAGATCCTTAACTAAATCACATTCACAAAGTGCTCCTTGCCATGTAAGGTAATAATATAGTAGTTTATTGCACTCATCTCACACGCTAGTAAAGTGATGCTCAAAATTCTCCAAGCCAGGCTTCAGCAATACGTGAACTGTGAACTTCCAGATGTTCAAGCTGGTTTTAGAAAAGGCAGAGGAACCAGATATCAAATTGCCAACATCTGCTAGATCATAGAAAAAGCAAGAGAGTTCCAGAAAAACATCTATTTCTGCTTTATTGATTATGCCAAAGCCTTTGACTGTGTGGATCATAATAAACTGTGGAAAATTCTGAGAGATGGGAATACCAGACCACCTGACCTGCCTCTAGAGAAATCTGTGTGCAGGTCAGGAAGCAACAGTTCGAACTGGACATGGGACAACAGACTGGTTCCAAATAGGAAAAGGAGTCCGTCAAGGCTGTATATTGTCCCCCTGCTTATTGAACTTCTATGTGGAGTGCATCATGAGAAACGCTGGGCTGGAAGAAGCACAAGCTGGAGTCAAGATTGCCGGGAGAAATATCAATAATCTCAGATATGCAGATGACACCACCCTTACAGCAGAAGGAGAAGAGTTTTATTGACTATGCCAAAGCCTTTGACTGTGTGGATCACGATAAACTGTAGAAAATTCTGAAAGAGATGGGAAAACCAGACCACCTGACCTGCCTCTTGAGAAACCTATATGCAAGTCAGGAAGCAATAGTTAGAACTGGACATGGAACAACAGACTGGTTCCAAATAAGAAAAGGAGTACATCAAGGCTGTATATAATCACCCTGCTTATTTAACTTATATGCAGAGTACATCATGAGAAACGCTGGGTGAAACACTGGGCTGGATGAAGCAAAAGCTGGAATCAAGACTGCTGGGAGAAATATCAACAACCTCAGATATGCAGATGACACTACCCTTATGGCAGAAAGTGAAAAAGAACTAAAGAACCTCTTGATGAAAGTGAAAGAGGAGAGTGAAAAGTTGGCTTAAAGCTCAACATTCAGAAAACGAAGATCATGGCATCTGGTCCCATCACTTCATGGCAAATAGATGGGGAAAGAGTGGAAACTGTGACTGACTTTAATTTTTGGGGCTCCAAAATCACTGCAGATGGTCACTGCAGCCATGAAATTAAAAGACGCTTACTCCTAGAAACGAAAGTTATGACCAACCTAGACAGCATATTAAAAAGCAGAGACATTACTCTATCCACAAAGGTCCGTCTAGTCAAGGCTATGGTTTTTCCAGTAGTCATGGACTATAAAGAAAGCTAAGCGCTGAAGAATTGATGCTTTTGAACTTTGGTGTTTAAGAAGACTCTTGAGAGTCCCTTGGATTGCAAGGAGATCCAACCAGTCCATTCTGAAGGAGATCAGCCCTGGGATTTCTTTGGAGGGAATAATGCTAAAGCTGAAATTCCAGTACTTTGGCCACCTCATGCAAAGAGTTGACTCATTGGAAAAGACTCTGATGCTGGGAGGGATTGGGGGCAGGAGGAGAAGGGGACGACAGAGGATGAGATGGCTGGATGGCATCACTGACTCGATGGACGTGAGTCTGAGTGAACTTCGGGAGCTTGGTGATGGACAAGGAGGCCTGGTGTGCTGAGATTCCTGGAGTCGCAGAGTCAGACATGACTGATATACTGAACTGAACTGAACTGAACATGTTTGGTTAGTATAAACAGTGCTGCAATGAACATCAGGGTCCATGTATCTTTTTGGATTATGATTAAAAGAATGAAATAATGTCACTTTCAGCAACATGGATGAACCTATAGATTGTCATACTGAGTGAACTAAGAGAGACAAAGACAAGTTTCATATGATATCACCTAAATGTGGAAGCTAAGAAAATGATACAAATGAACTTATTTACATAACAAAAATAGACTCACAGACTTTGAAAAAAAAAATTGTGGTTACTAATTGGAAAAAGTACAGGGAAGGATAAACTGGAAGTATATAAGTACTATTTATAAAATAGATAACCAACAAGAATCTGTATAGTACATGGAACTGTATTGCACCAGGAACTCTACTCAATGTTCTGTATAAACCTATAGGGGAAGGGAGTCTGAGAAAGAATGGATATGTGTATATGTATGCTGAATCACTTTGCTGTATACCTGAAACAACATTGTAAATCAACTGTACTCCAACATATGATAAAAATTAAATTAAAAAAGAGTGTTTCTGTGAGATACATTTTCCTTCTTTATTCAAATGTCATTTTACATAGCAAAATGATGAACATTTATATTAGAGAGAGAATATAACTGTAACTTAGTAAATGATGTAGGGAGCAGAAGAAAAGGGAGTGAGTGAGAGAGCTAGGTTAGGGTGAGCTTAGGTAAGGTGTCAGTCAAGGCAGGTATTTAGTCTACATGAGATGAGAATCCACTGGAGGGTTTTCAGAAGAGGAGCGACAGAAAATGATTGACATAGTGGAAGGTTATGAACTTCTCTGGTTAGAATGTAAGAGGGCAAGAGTGGAAGCAGAGAGACCAAGTGGTAAGCAGTTAGAAGAATCCGGGTAGAGATGGTCACTTGGACTAGGATGACAACACCGTAGACGGGTTTGGGATATATTCTGAAGATAAAACCAACTGGTTAACTTGGTACATAGGGAAGGGGTTTGGAAAAGATGTTAGTTTCACTGAGATGAATACACTGGAAGAGAAGCTGGGTTGATCTGAGGTGAGGGAGGGAAAAGGGCAGAAGTCTTTGGCCTTAAATGTAAGATACAATCAAACATACTAGTGGGGAAGCTGAGGAAATATGGGACTAGTCTCTAAATCGAGAGGTTTAACTAGAGCTATAAAGGTAGGCATCATCAGTGTATTTAAAACCATAGAAAAAAATGAGATCACCCAGGATATGAGCAGATGGAGAAGAAGGTGAACCTAAGGGCTGTGTTTCAATATGAAGAGGTGAATGGATGGACCTACTGTGGACTGTTTAGGAGTCTCATCGTAAGAAGACTGATAGCTGTAGTTGAAGAGGAAATGAGAAGTAAGGAAACAGAGGCAGCAAGTAAATAATAAATATTCTCTCCAGGAGGTTTTACTGTGTGTGGTGGTAGAGTCAAGAGAGGAGCTGGTGGGAGGAGGGGAAGGGAGGGTGGAATAGAAAGGATCAAAAAAAATTTAATAGACCATATAAGAGCATGTTTATATCCTGATTGGAACAATCCACTAGAGAGGAGAAAAAACTGGTGATGCCAGAAAGAAACCGTAAGCTCAGGAGGTGAAAGGGACAGGAACACACAGAAAGGCAGCAGGCAAAGCAGGCTAGAAAATTTGGTCATGGGAAGATGAAGGTCCTTTTCTGATGATGAAGGTCCTATTTTCTCAGTGAAATAGGAAGCAGTCACTCACTGTGAAGGGGAAGTGGACGGTGGAGGTTTGTGACAGGAGGAGAATGGACCATGCAAATGTAGTAGGACTTCCAGGAAACCTGGGGCTATTTGAGGCTCTGGCTATCAAGGTAATGAGAAGCCAGTGGGACTGCTGTCCATTTCTTCCTCCCATCAGGCTCAGCTATGCGTGTGCAAGTGTGGAGCTAGCGAGTTGAAAGGATGGGATGTGACAAAGTGACAGCACCATTGAATGAGATTTTATTGGCGGAGTGGCTACTTGTGATGACAAGGTCTGGGAGGGAGAACGGCTTTAGAGAGGTGACAGGGAGCATGAAGTCAAGACTTAGAAGAAAGAGCTCAAGGAACCGCGAGTCCAGGGGGCTGGATGAACTTTCTACCTGGAGATTCCAAGAAGGAAACTTAGAGCCCGTGGGAAGAAGAGTGAAAGCAGGCTCCACACTGTCAATGAATGATGGGCAGAGCGAACACGAGGGAAAAATGAACACAGACGCTCCCAGGGCTTACAGCGCCTTATATCCCCGCGGTAAACACCTCATGCCTAGTACAGAGCCAGACACATAAAGGCGGCTTGAATAAATACATGGGTTTTAACTGAGAGAAGCTTTAAAATATTATCAATTTTACAGACTGACGGCCTAGATATAAGGATTTAGGAAAAGTCCAGAAGGCAGTGGTCAAACATATGAGCAAGAGACTTGGAATATATAAGGATAGCGATGAAATGAAGACATGATCTCAGTGACCAGCTCCCCACTGCACTCTCAGCTTTTTCTATCCCAGCACCATATCCTTTTCTTGATTTCTATGCTTAACTTGTATGCCCTTCTCAACTTTTAATTCTCATTCACCTACTAGAAATTCATCAGCTCAAATACTATTTCTTTTCTCTATTACGATATACCTTGTTGCTGTGCAGTTGCTAAGTCGTGTCTGACTCTTTGTGATCCCATGGACTGCAGTATGCCAGGCCTTCTTGTCCCTCGCTATCTCCCAGGGTTTGCCCAAGATATACTGAGGGCCCAGCAAAATGTCTGGCACAAATAAGGTGCTCAAAGAATATCAAATGGACAAAATGGAGATGAGAAAAGTATGGTTAAAAGATGCCCAGTAACTTTTATATCCAGAGGAAGGCTGAGATGAGTTTAATTCTGTATCTCCCTTCTTAGGGCTGGAATTGACACTAAGAGAGGAGGAGATGAAACCAAAGGTTGAATGTTGACTCCTGGGAAATAATTCAGGGAGGCAGTGGTCTTGTGGACTCAAGGCTAAACAGCATTTGCCAAGAACAGACGGTCTTGGGAGTGGTCGAGGAGCCCTAGGTCAGCTCTCTCGTTTCTACTCCTATTCTCAAAGTCTGCCTCCTGGACACACACGTCATGGCCTCGTTCCTAAGCAACTCCGTTCTGTCCACTACCGCCACTCGTTTCCACTTCCTATTCTAATACACCACTGCTATGTCCACTGTCACCTGCTTGCACCACGACTGCTCTGCAACTGTGAACACTGAGAAATCTGCTGCTCACTGAGTGTGCACATACAAGTCAGATGTACACTGACACCAGTCAGTTTATCTTGTGGATTATAAACTCAGAACTAAGGATCTATAGTCTCCTTAATGTCATCTTTGCTTAGTTACTTTAGTTTGTTTAGGTCAAGGTTGAGGGTTTAACCGCCAAATGGGTTATTTAACTTTGCTTTGTTTCACTGCCTCAAACTACCTCCAATTCAGGCATTCTCAGAAAACTGAGAAGTGTTAAACAGAGACAGAATAATCTAGGGGAAAAAAAATGAACATTTGAATAAAAATTTCCAACTTCACTCTTGCAAACACCATATGTTAAAAAGAACAGCAGTGAAATTCCAAAGCACCTGAAAAATGAGTTGAGAAAACAAAAAGGTTTATATAATCTAAAATTCCTGACTGCAGAAATATGTAAATATATATTTAAACTTGAAATATATGGCCATTCCTATTAAATATAAAGTCAAATAAATTTATGTTAAAGTAAAATGTGGTCTTCTCATTCTACTAATCATAAACACAGAGGTTTAGAGCTAGGGAGGACCTTGTAGGCCACTCTCTTCATTCTGTAGGTAAATTAAGAAAAGTCCAGAGAAGGGTTGCTGACATACTCAGCATCAGATGGCGGTATGAGAAGGCAGAGTGTGGGAGCAGGAAGACCATTGGCTTTAGAGACAGACAAATCTGCACAGGGCTTCCACTCCTTGATTAAGCAAATTGGGAAGCTTTACTCTTAGAAATGTCAGTGTCCTCATGTGTGAATTAGAGATATCAGCTTTAATATGTTGAAGAAGTACTGTAAAGACTGAATCTGATAGATATTAAATGAGAAGTGCCTAGTACAGAATTTCTAGATTAAGACGGTAGAATAAAGTCAGATTATAGAATTTTTCCCTAAAGCTTAATGAAATTTAAAATCACTATTTTTTTTAAAGTATTAGCAGAAATCAACCAAGTAAAGGAGAACACCATATCTTAATCTTTAAAAGTAGGGTGCCCAGACAGGAAACTATATTCAATATTTTATAATAACCTATTGCTGTCAGTTGCTAAGTTGTGTCCAACTCTGCAATCCCATGTAGGAAGACCATAGGCTTTAGGGACAGACAAATCTGCATAGGGCTTCCACTCCTTGATTAAGCAAATTGGGAAGCTTTACTCTTAGAAATGTCAGTGTCCTCATGTGTGAGTTAGAGATATCAGCTTTAATATGTTGAAGAAGTACTGTAAAGACTGAATCTGATAGATATTAAATGAGAAGTGCCTAGTACAGAATTTCTAGATTAAGACGGTAGAATAAAGTCAGATTATAGAATTTTTCCCTAAAGCTTAATGAAATTTAAAATCACTATTTTTTTTTAAAGTATTAGCAGAAATCAACCAAGTAAAGGAGAACACCATATCTTAATCTTTAAAAGTAGGGTGCCCAGACAGGAAACTATATTCAATATTTTATAATAACCTATTGCTGTCAGTTGCTAAGTTGTGTCCAACTCTGCAATCCCATGGACTGAAGCACACCACACTTTCCCGTCCTTCACTATCTCCTGGAGCTTGCTCAAATTCATGTCCATTGAGTTGGTGATGCCATCCAACAATCTTATCCTCTGTCGCCCCCTTCTCTTTTTGCCCTCG